>CM074443.1:30227715-30385215 GCA_037101425.1 Elopichthys bambusa
CGTATCACTGTGTATCAAGTGAAGAGAAAGATCTGAAATTTCCAACCAATCACAACAGGCTCTCAGAAAGGCGGGGTTTAGAGAGACTGAATCCTTGATTGAACCGTTTCAGACTCTTTGAGCAATGAGGTGATGTACTTTATTTGACAATTAAAGTGTTTTTTGACCTTTGATGCACGAAAACCTGTTGTAGGAGAATTTTAATTTAAGTCAATCAGTGAAACATTTTTATTTCTTTCAGAATAGCATGGTAAATCGTGAATTAGTACAGTTAGTTTTGATTTCATAGTGTCATTAGGAGTTGTTGATTTGCATTAGAGGATCTCCGCTGTAAGTTTCTGCGGTTCACTTGCTCTGGATCGTTCCGCGTCTCGTTCGCTGATGAAACCCGTCAAGACTCTCGGGGGCTTTCGGACATGCCAAAGAAAATATCGACTCCTCAGAAAAGACAATAAGCACATTTCAGATCCAGTAGCAGGTTGAGACGGTGATGAGGCTTCTAGTATTCACATGAAAGAGATGTGTGAAGCAGTTGCAACAACGCAATAAATAATTGACTGCCATTAAATTCAAAGAGTGTGGAGAGACGTCGAGTCCCATCAGAAGCGTGACACGGCTGATCTTACAGCAGCACATGCTGCTTTGATTCTGATGCTTTCCTCATAGCGTAAATCATTATCATGCTGTGTGTCCCGTGACTTTGGCTGTTCAGAATAGCGCACACTCTTATCTACTCTCACTGTTTCTCCAGTATCCATCCATCAGTGTGAGTATCAGTTAAAGCTTTTAATAAATATTTTAAATGAGTTCTTTTTATATTTTCATTTTATGGTTACTTTTTTTAATGACTATATTGTTTTTATTAATTATTTCAGTAGTACATATTTTCTGTTTTCATTTTAAAATTTAATATAATTTTTTACTTTTCTTTAATGTCTATAAAGTTTTATTCATTTTTATTTCATTTTTAATTTTTTTTATTTTAATTTTAGTTCAAGTTTAAAGTCATGTTTTAGTTTTTTAAATGTCTATAGTTATTATTCATTTTTATTTATTCTTAAATTTTCTGTTTTCATATTAATTTTAGTTAAAGTACTTTTTATTAGTTGTTTTTAAATTTGTCTGTAGTTTTATTCATTTTTATTTCATTATTAGATATTTTTTGTTTTCTGATTTTCGTTTTAATTTCAGTTAGTTTAATGTAATTTTTATTACTTTTTTAAATATGTCTATATAGTTTTATTCATGAATTTTTCAGCTTTACGTATTTTTATATTTTCTGATTTTCATTTTAAAAATGGTTTACTTATTAATCATTTAAAGTCATTTTTATTCATTTTTAAAAACGTGTATATATATATATATATATATATATATATATTCATTTTTATTTAATTTTTTAGTTATTTTTATATCTTCTGATTTTTATTTTAATTCTAGTTAGTTTAATGTCATTTTATTGCTTTTTTAAATGTCTATATAATTTTATTCATTATTATTTCAGTTTTAGATATTTTATATTTTCTGATTTTCATTTTAAAAATGGTTTACTTATTAATCATTTAAAGTCATTTTTATTCATTTTTAAAAATGTATATATATTCATTTTTATTTGATTTTGTAGTTATTTTTATATCTTCTGATTTTTATTTTAATTCTAGTTAGTTTAATGTCATTTTATTGCTTTTTTTAAATGTCTATATAATTGTATTCATTATTATTTCAGTTTTTATATTTATATTATTTTCAGATATTTTATATTTTGTGATTTTCATTTAAAAAAAAATCTCATTTTTATTCATTTTTAAAAATGTCTATATAGCCTAGTTTTTATGTTTTCAGTTTCAATTATTTTTATATTTTCTGTTTTCATTTTAAGTTAAATTTGAATTAAAAAAAATTTATATATAGTTTTTATTCATTTTTATTTCAATTTTAGTTATTTTTATATTTTCAAATATTTGTATATTTAATATTATATATTTATTTACTTTTTTAAATGTCCATATATTTGTTCCCCCATTTATTTTTTCAGTTTTAGTTAAATAAAACTCAACACTTTACTGTTAAAATGTGCATTATAAAAGAGATGGTTTTGATTGGATAAGTCGTGCTTGATTCCACTGTAAACCTGCGGCATGCATAAATGAATGCAGCAAGTTGCCTGACAAGAGCAAACAGGTTAAAGAACTAGATACTTAAAGGAATTATTAGAGTTATTAAATGCGCCTGTATTGAGCGTTAGTGTCTTTTATTGCTGTTACTCCTGGCAGAATCACTGTAACTCACTTTTGATTTACTGACCTGTTTGATCAGACTGCCAAGAAATTATACAATATTGAATCTAAATGTAAAATAACTGTTTATTTCAGAGATAATAACAAGATGCCACTTACAATTCAAGACACATATGGTCACGTGACAGCAAAATAGTTCTCAGTATATAGTTTACCTAACTGATGCAACTTGCTGCATGCGTATCGATTTATTCCTGTTATTTCTCTTGCTCTCTACAGTTATTTGGTGCTGACCAATATGTTCATAAATACTTTAAAGACAGTCTGCAGTAATTTCAGAAGAAATCAGATGGACATTCAGTGTCAAGTGTTACAGGAGAGGTTAAAGAGAACGAAGGTGAATCTGATGCAGGACGGGACAGTATGTTGTCAGTTCAGACGATCAGCGTGTTTGTAATGGATCATAAGACTCCTGCTGCCTCAGACATGAATATTCCCTCAGATTTGCTTGATTTCGAGGCAGGAGATTTGACTGCGTTCACTGTGACTCATTCAGAGCACGTCTGACTGAGAAAGCAAACAGAAAGATGTTTTAATAGTCATACTGCACAGACATTTGCAAATCAACTACAGTAGGGTTATAGGGTGAAGTCCAACTAGTCTTTTAAACAAGTCTCTGATTAGTTGTGCACAGCCTTACTAGATAATTCATACTAAACGGTCACGAGTGAAGATCTTGATATCTGCAAGCGCTCTCCTGAGACTCTCAGTGTTGAATGATGTTCCTGCAGTGAAACTCGTCTGCTTTCATCATGTCTTGCTCTGAGCAGGGAAAATGATTCATAAAAGCACATGAAAGCACTGGTATCTGTGGGAAATTGATGACAGAAAAGACTTCTTTAAATAAACTGCGAGGTTCATCCATCCTGTTACATCGCTCGGTTTTTATGGGCTCCATCTCTCATGCCGTGGGTCCTTTTTTAGTCCTCTAATGATAAGCAAGAGTAATTTGAGTTCAGATCTCTCCTTTGAAACTAAATGAAGTGAATACCGTAATGCAGGAAAAACCCTGAGAAACGTTTGGAGCTGCTTTGTGTGTTTTTTTTTTTTTTTTTCCCCCTCAAAATTAGTTTGATGGTTTAACGTTCTGAAAATAAAGAAATTAAGACAGCCATAAAAATTTGTATTGTAATTTACAGTTGTAATAAAAAGTTTAATATTTCATATGTTGTATTTAGTCATGTTTATATGTTTATTTAGTGTAGTAATAATAATATTAATAATATATTATTATTATTATTATTATTATTATAGTCATTGATCTATGAAATGACAATTTGGCCATATTTTCAAACCTGGTTTTTGTTTAAATCAAAATAACAATATTTTTTTAACCATAAATATTAGTATTGTAATTTTAAATACTTAAAAATAATAAATAATTTATTATTTTTCTTAAATATTCTTATTTTTATTTTTCAGTGAAATATTACAATAGTAATATTTCTTATTTTGTATTGTAGTATTTTTATATTTTTATTTTATAATAATTATAATAATAATACTTATTATTATTATTATTAATAGTTAAAATCACATTTTGGTAAAAATTGTGGAACCTGGAAATTTTTTAAATATTTTTTTTTTTTTTTAAATCACAGTCACAATTTTTATCAGTAAATTTGCAATTAGGATTTTTTTTTCAGCCATAACTATTAGTATTGTAATATTACAGTTAAGTAAAATAGTAATATTTATATTTCTTTTTGTATTTATTTAGTATTTTTATTTATCAATAATAATTATAATAATAATAATTATTATTATTATATAGTCATATTGATTATATATAATCACAACATTTTTGTCAAACTGTGAAGTCCTACAAACAAGCACAGTAGACCTGGATTTTTTTTTAAATCATGTTTTAAATTGCAATTTTTATCAGCAAAATGACAGTTTTTTTTTTTTTAAATAACCATATACATTAGTATTGTAATTTTACAGTTGTTATATATATATATATATATATATATATATATATATATATATATATATATATATATAATTATTATTATTTTTTTTTAATAAAAATAATAATAATACTTATTATTATTATTATTATTATTATTATTATTGCATAGTCATATTGATATATAAAATAAATTCTGGCCAAATTGTGGAACCTGGAATTTTTTTTAAATAACTTTTTTAAATCACAATCACCATTTTTATCAGAAAATTTGCAATTAGATTTTTGGACTTTCTTTCCCCAAGTTGTACCATGGCAGGTAGCAATGGTGTTCTTTAAAATAACTTGGACTACCATGTAAACACCATGCTACATGAATATAGTAACTAGAATATCAGAAGTATTGAACTACCATCTCATACTGTCAGTGTACCGTGGTACTGCCGCAAAGTGCAGGGTAAAAGTAAATGATATGGTTTGGAGTCTTTATTCACACATTACGTTCAGTGCAGCGTTTGTGCTCCAGACATGAAGGATTCTTCAATGATTCAAGTGATCAGACGCACCATTTTCACCTGCAGGACCATAAAACAGATGAAAAAATCCCATAGCCACCACATAGCATATGTTAGTGATGAGTTTTGCAGAGGCAAACACTATTCGCATAATCTTCAAAGAATGTAGAAATCAAATTTTCAAATAGTCTGTGTGAAATCTCCTCTTTAGTCCAAACATTGTAATGGTAGAGCGGCCAGTTGGCATGACAACGTTTTTCTTATCTTTCTCATGAGTAATGCAACATAAATTCTCAAAGTGCAATTCCTCAGCAAAAAAAAATAGAAGAGAGCTTTGTAAATTAGTCTCTTTCATTTTGATGTTCTGCTCGCTGTTACTGGCTCTGCTGCAGTGATTCTTTCAATTCTTTAAGAGCTTGTTCATGTTTCTAAAAACCCTGCTGCTTCACCCAGCACTTCAGTTTAGGACAGGGGTTTTCAAAGTAGGGCTGCTCGATTATGGCAAAAATCATAATCACGGTTATTTTGGTCAATTTTGAAATCACCATTATTCAACACAATTATTGGTGGGTGATATGATCATTTTTCAGTCTTATTTCATGATATGAGTCATTTTAAATGTCAGTGAAATTTCACAATTATCAATAATTAATACTAGGTTAATTAATGTAAGTAAAGACAATAAACAGTCAACAATTAAATAAGAACAAAGCAGATAAAAAAAAAAACCCAACAAAACAAAAATACAAATGAAATAAACAGTGCTTTAGGTTTTCAGATAGATAAGTAATACCCAAAAGAAATTGAATAAAGTAATGAAATGTAAAATAACTGCTGTATACATTAAATATAGACTAACTCTTCTTTAAAACTAAAAAAGTTATTCATTCAAGAGCCGCGAGTGATTTTATCTTTGTCTTTTCTTGTTAGATTAACAATGACTATAGCAATCATTAATGTTGGCCGCTGTCCCTTTAAGAGCTGCACGGACCCAACATAGGCCTACTGTTATGCTGCCTTCACGAGGGCTCGGAATCTCTTAGGTAAAAATTGCACATGAACACCTTCATTTCGCAACATGAATGCGATGAGCTCGTAATCACGACTTCAGAAGTGGTGATTATCACATTTCCGATAGCACATGAAGGCAACAAAACGGCATTTGTTGGCTTGTTGGCGCGTATCTGAAGCCCTTTGCTTATGCGCGTTCTGCTCCGTCTCGGAGCGGGCACACAGGTGGCCACCTAGGGAACGGCGTCCTTAATGCGCTTTTAATAGCACGGTTTATGTTTAATATCGAGCACGTCAAGTTTAGCAACAGTAGACTGCATTTTACATCCCTCTCTTATTCGGATGTTAAGTTTGGGTTAGGGAGGAATAAAAGCGCACCACTGTGAAGGAAAGGAAGTTGTGCTGAACGGAATGCAGCAGCGGTACAGGAATCGTTTTCCCTCGATTATCTTGTTTTCAAAATCGTTGGTAGCCAAAATCGAAATTGAAATCGAAAATACGATTAATTGCACAGCCCTATTTCAAAGTCAAAGACAGTGGGCCTCCCTTGGCACCTCCCCACCCCCCATTTTTTACTAATTTTCAATAGCGGTCAGTGCATGGAGAGCGCCGCGCACACGGTGTGTTTGCACATCAATAATATCAGACTCTCGTCTGGTGTGCCTAATGCACGACTCCTGTATGTCACTGTCTTAACCCTGATTACAATTGTCAAAACTTTACTAGCGCAACACTGGTTTGCTATATCCAAACGAGAAATGTAGTTTGCGTATCATATGCTCATGCAGCGGTTGGGTGTTATGGAAGCTTGTTTCCGCCGCTAAAAATAAAAAATAAAAAAGGTAACTGCGACTTTTTATCTCACAATTCTGACTTTTTTTTCTCACAATTGCAAGTTTTTATCACGCAATTGTGAATTTATAACCCACAATTCTGACTTTTCTCAGACAAGGTATTGTCTTTTTTCTCCTCACAATTGGACATTATAACACACAATTGTGACTTTATATCACAATTCTGAGAAAAAAAGTCAGAATTGAGTTATAAAGTCAGAATTGCACGATATAAACTCACAGTTGTGTAATAATGTCCAACTGTGAGGAGAAAAAAGACAATATCTTGCAATTCTGACTTTATAAGACGCAACTGCGAGTTTATATCTCGCAATTCTGACTTAACTCAATTCTGACTTTATTACTCAATTCTGACTTTATATCACACAATTCTGACTTAATAACTCAATTCTGACTTAATAACTCAATTCTGACTTTATAACTCACAATTCTGACTTAATAACTCAATTCTGATTTAATAACTCAATTCTGACTTTATATCACTCAATTCTGACTTTATATCACACAATTCTGACTTAATAACTCAATTCTGATTTTATAACTCAATTCTGACTTTATAACTCAATTCTGACTTTATATCACGCAATTCTGACTTAATAACTCAGTTCTGACTTAATAACTCAGTTCTGACTTCATAACGCAATTCTGACTTTATAACTCACAATTCTGACTTAATAACTCAATTCTGACTTAACTCAATTCTGACTTTATATCACGCAATTCTGACTTTATTACTCAATTGTGACTTTATTACTCAATTCTGACTTTATATCTCACAATTCTGACTTAATTCTGACTTTATATTACGCATTTCTGACTTTATAACTCAATTCTGATTTTATAACTCAATTCTGACTTTATAACTCAATTCTGACTTTATATCACACAATTCTGACTTAACGCAATTCTGACTATTACTCAATTCTGACTTAACTCAATTCTGACTTTATATCACGCAATTCTGACTTTATTACTCAATTGTGACTTTATTACTCAATTCTGACTTTATATCACGCAATTCTGACTTTATTACTCAATTCTGACTTTATTACTCAATTCTGATTTTATAACTCAATTCTGACTTTATAACTCAATTCTGACTTTATATCACACAATTCTGACTTAACGCAATTCTGACTATTACTCAATTCTGACTTTATATCACGTAATTCTGACTTTATATTATGCAATTCTGACTTTATATCACACAATTCTGACTTAACTCAATTCTGACTTAATAACTCAATTCTGACTTTATATCACACAATTCTGACTTAATAACTCAATTCTGACTTAATAACTCAATTCTGACTTTATATTACCCAATTCTGACTTTATATCACTCAATTCTGACTTTATATCACGCAATTCTGACTTAATAACTCAGTTCTGACTTCATAACGCAATTCTGACTTTATAACTCACAATTCTGACTTTATAACTCACAATTCTGACTTAACTCAATTCTGACTTTATATCACGCAATTCTGACTTTATTACTCAATTGTGACTTTATTACTCAATTCTGACTTTATATCTCACAATTCTGACTTTATAACTAAATTCTGATTTTATAACTCAATTCTGACTTTATATCACACAATTCTGACTTAATAACGCAATTCTGACTTTATATCACGCAATTCTGACTTAATAACGCAATTCTGACTTTATTACTCAATTCTGACTTTATATCACGTATTTCTGACTTTATATTATGCAATTCTGACTTCATATCACACAATTCTGACTTACTAACTCAGTTCTGACTTACTAACTCAGTTCTGACTTAATAACGCAATTCTGACTTTATAACTCAATTCTGATTTTATAACTCACAATTCTGACTTAATAACTCAATTCTGATTTTTTTTAACTCAATTCTGACTTTATATTACGCATTTCTGACTTTATAACTCAATTCTGACTTTATAACTCACAATTCTGACTTTATAACTTGCAATTGTGAACTTATATTGCAATTCTGAGGGAAAAAAGTCAGAATTGTGAGAAAAATATTAATTGCAACTTTTTACATTCTTTATTTTATGGCAGTGACAAGTTTTTATTGGGTGTTTTGAGCTGCTGTTCAGTCTTCATTTCACAGCAGAATGATAAGAAACTTAAGAAACTGCTCCGAAACGATTACACAAATACACTATTCTCTCCACCATCTCTGATGAAATCGGACAGTTTTTCTCTGCATTAGGACTGTTTGAATGCATTCGCTTACTGGATCCTTGGACTGAAAACTTTCATACTATTCATCTTTTTTTTTTTTTTTTTTTTTTTTTTTTTTTTTAACCACTCTGTGCACCTCCCCTGACATGCACTCTGAAACCCTCTGGATTAGGATACACACTGAACTGCTTGTAGTCCAAATTCTGTTTGGTAATGAAGAGCAATAGAATCAGGACTGAATCACATGGTTTATATCTCAGCAACTATAATTCAACACTTGTTTTCTCTGACAGTGTTTTTGCATCATAAATGTCTAGTTCAGCACTTAAATTTGAATAATGTCTGTGCCTTCTAAACTAAAATTTAGTGTCATTGCTTTTCGTGATCAATTCTCTTTTGATTGAGTACCTGCTGAAGTGATGTTTGGATGTGCACGTATACTTTAAATTAATATTTCAAGATGAACACTTACTGGACTGAAACAACTCAGGTTTACTTCATTATCCGTACATCATTTTTTAGAAAAATCACAAGTATCAAATATGATCCTCAGGCTTTTGAGGAAGGTTTATTTGTTCATCTCTCAATCATCATTGTATTGCATTGCATTATATGTTTTAAAACTACAGAGCTTTGATCATAAATCTAAATATCATCTTACTAAGACATTTTACTGGCAGATGACGACTGATATTTATATGCATTTTAGGTAAGTATCTGCTATGCTATTATAAAGAACACATTGATTTACATTACAAGCATCCATATAAATCCATATAAATATCAGCATCTGCACCAAATTGCATATTTTTGCTCAGTCTCTGAACAAAATTGAGCTGTTTTTTCCTCCATATTCTCACTATATCAGACTATATGAGCCATAAAAGCCAACAAAAACAAAATATTTTAATGTATTTTATCTGAAGGGTCAATGAAATGTTTCATTTCCAAAAATAAATAAATAACTGACTATTTCATATGTCAGGCTTCACAGGCTTGTGTCAGCCTCATAAGTGCGTATCTGGCATCTTGGCTTCTTTTGAGGTTTTTCAGCATTTTGTGACCGTCTCACTAGGAGTTTGTCAGTGACTGTTTTTTGTAAACATTCTATTATGAAAAGCACAATAACAAATTTATTTGAACTGAGCAACCTTTTCAAATAAAATCATATATTGTTTTGCAACAACTGAACCATTTACTTCAAATGATGAGGTTGTTGGTCTGCTGTCCTTGGTGCTGAACGATCCCACTTCAGAAGAACTGAAGGGATGAACCACACGCTTTTCCAGAAACGGGAGTAGGATCTGATGCATCCACACATCAAAGTCAGTGTAATGCTGAAAAGAGACATGTCTAACAGAGATGAATTCAAATAAATGTCATTCTTCATTAAGATAAAGCCTATGTGGTGTACATGTGAATGCAAACAGTGCTGCATTGAAGAGCTGCTGGAATGTAATTGGGATGCTGCAGTGCACTCTGGGTAAAGGATGCTCTCTGCTCGAGCCGTGAGTCACATATGGAAATCATGTGATGACTAAAGAGGTGCCTGGTTTTGTGAATGAAATTCCTCGTTGCTCGACAGACTGATTTCTCTTGCTCGCCCTCCTTCCAGGGAGCCAGACGAATGCTGACTACAAGGTTTTCTAAGCACATGCACGTTACTTTATATTACATCTGCTGCACTCGGACCACTGGGAATGAGTTGTACTAGATCTTTTTAATTCTTTAAAGGCTGGATTGCTGAATTATCTCTATTGATCAGAGAAAAAATGGTTTAAATGTAACGTTCAGCTTCAAAGCATTTAAATGTTAGAGGGATTAAATGTTGTTGGGCTATTATGGTTTATTAGTGTTTATTTTCCATCCATCTATCCCTCCATCCATCCCTCTCTCTATCCATCACTCCCTCCATCCATCCATCTATCCATCACTCCATCCATCCCACCCTCATCTATCTATTCCTCCCTCTATCCATCCATCATTCCTCCCTCCATCCATCCATCTATCATCCCTCCATCCATCCATCCCTGCATCTATCCCTCCATCCATCCATCATCCCTTCATCCATCCCTCCATCCATCCATCATCCCTTCATCCATCCCTCCTTCCATCCATCCATCCATCATCCCTCCCTCCCTCTATCCATCTATCCATTCCTCCATCCCTCCATCTATCCCTCCATCCATCCATCCCTCCATCCATCTATCATCCCTCCCTCCCTCCATCTATCATCTATGTATCCCTCCATCCAACTATCCCTCCATCCCTCCCTCCCTCCCTCATCTATCCATCTATTTCTCCATCCATCTATCCCTCCCTCCCTCTATCCATTCCTCCATCCCTCCATCCATCCATCCATCCCTCTATCCATCTATCATCCCTCCATCCATCATCCCTCCCTCCCTCTATCATCCATCCATCTCTCCATCCATCCCTCCATCTATCCCTAATCCAACTATCCCTCCATCTATCCATCTATGCATCCCTCCCTCCATCTATCCATCCCTCCCTCCATCCATCAATCCCTCCCTCCATCTATCTATTCCTCCCTCTATCCATCCATCCATCCATCCATCCATCCATCCATCCATCCATCCATCCATCTATCCATGTGTAGTCACATTTTAGTTTAGGGTCCAATTCTCACTATTAACTATAACGTTTGCCTCAATAAACTCCTAATTACTGCTTATTAATAATTAGTAAGGTAGTTATTAAGCTTAGGTATTGGATTAAGTGATGCAGAACATGGTCATGCAGAATAAGGCATTAATTAAGTACTAATAAACAGCCTAGTAATATGCATGCTAAATGCAACTAGTTACTAGTGAGAACTGGATCCTAAACTAATATATATGTTGCATAGGTTATCAATTAATCTAAAGTGTGCTTGTATCAGCATCAACATCTGGTTATGGCATTAATCTTAAATGTGTTTTTATAAGACCAAAATAACATGCTTTTCTTCCCCAGGATCTGCATTAGACACTGACACATTTCCCGCTATTCTAACACGGATAAAGAGGTGAAGCTCTTAGGATGATGATGATGATGATGATGATAACCCCTCTGGTTATTTGCTGTTTTATCAGCCTGCTGCTTTAAGCTGTCTGGTGCTGATGTTGTAGTGAGCTGTGCTGGTCAGAATCATTTCCCCCTCTGCGGCAGACCAAAGAAAAGCAGAAAGAAGGGAAGGATAAACCCCCTGCCTCCTCCAGCACTTTCCCCTTGTCAACGGGAAAAGCTTCTCTCTCAGTCAGAGTCCTCAATCAGACAGACTCGTCCGAGAGGAGCTGACACATCTGCGCATCTCCTGCACATGTTTCATATCCATTTCCCCGTTTTCAGAACACGGTGGCCATCGCTTCCATACATTTCCCGCTGGCTGCCCCTCAGTCTGTGGAGAACTCCACCTGTAAGCTGCAGCTGATCGTCTTCCGCAATGGAAAACTCTTTCCATGCACGGGGAATTCGTCAAATCTTGCGGATGATGGGAAGCGCAGAAGCGTTTCGACACCAGTTGCGTTCACCAAATTAGGTAATGCTGCATTTTTTTTTTTTTTTTATGCATTAATCAGCGCGCCCAATTCATCAACACATATGCATGCATTAGTTGGTTTAAATGAAAAACGGAGTATTTTGTCGACATTAACGTCACATGCAATTATGAGAAAACGTGCGCGTGCTTGCACGATGTTGCAACAGTTGCGTTGCATTTTTGCACGAGTTAAAATATGGTTATTTGTCTGCGCAGTCAATCTCATTTGTATTGCAGCAGTTACATGATATTGACAGTCATTGACCACTATGTCACTGATGCACGTTGCATAGAGTGCGATTGCCAGCTTTCATATGGTTTATGGACGCATCTCTGGAACACTTAAGGACTTTCCATATGGGGTATTACTTGACGCAATGTGTTGCTCTCCTGTGTAGATGGGTGTAGCCCCGGGAGCCCCGTGCAGCCGGTTACCGTCGCTCTTCGGCACTTCTCGTTGGGTGTAGACCCCACCGCAGCATATTGGGATTTTGACCTGCTGAATGGACACGGCGGCTGGCGGGCGGAAGGCTGCCAGATAACGGGCTCCGCGCACAACACGACCACCATCCATTGCGCGCACCACAACAACCTCGCCGTGCTCATGGTAAGAGTCTCATGGTCGTCAAAGTCATTGGAGTATTGCTATTGTGGAGGCGCAGAGCCAATGAAACGCATCCAAACAGAAGTGTAAATATTATTGATGCAAGGGCAAATGGTGTGAGGTGAGGTATAGATATGTGCACGTGATAATGGCCAGTGCTAAGGACATGAGGTGCAAACAAGAATTCAGTTCAGTTCACGTGTATTTGTATAGCGCTTGCATGTAGTTTCAAAGCAGCTTTGCATGTAGATAATAGATGCGTATAGTTTGAGTATAGCAAATAAAGCACTTTAGTCAAAAAGTGTGCAAAATCACAAAATGTGTGCTGGATTGCTTTTGGTATTCCTATTAAAATATGGAAGCAAATGCAACCAAACAAGAATCATCTTTACACTGCAAAGAAGCGTCATATATACTGTGTAAGTGCCATGATTGCATTTGCCCAGAAATAGAAGTTTTTAAATTAAACATTTTTAAATACTAAAATATGAATCTAAAAACATGAAACTATGCATTTTAAATATAAAAAAAAAAAAGTAAAAGTTTAAGGCGGCTCTGATGCGTCATCATTTGACACAAGTAAAGCAGCATCAGAGCCGCCTCAGGTGCGTCAGAGCTGCGTGTTTTAATCCTGCTTTTATGCTGCATTGGGACTTTACGCTGAATGTGGAGCAAAGCAGCTGAGTAAAGATCTAAATAAAGATCCTTCTGGAGAAACTGAAATCACTTCTGAAGAAAAAAAAAAATGAGTTGCTGTCTATCCAGTCGGATCTTATTAGATTCTTAAAGGATTTGTGATTTATCCCATTTGGATGGCTTCCAATTATGATAGAAATACCAATAGAAATCCGCGAGGATTCATTCGACTGGGGAAGGAGCGCAGAAAACCCTTATACAACAAGTTTTACTTAAAGGCACATTGCTGGATTTGCCTGCTCGTGTGAAATGCAGTAACTGTTGTTGTTGTTGTTGTAAACGCTTAGCGGTGACTGAGAGGTTGTAGGTTTGAACCAGCTGACTAGGACTGAACCCGTAATAAGTGTGCTGTATTTGGTTTTGGTAAATGACTAATTAGTGAGTGTGTGAGGGCACTTGTTCGCCCCCTTCATTCTTCATGGCGAAACGGGTTTCGGCAGCGCGGCGCTTTTACGCGCAGCTCATTGAGCAGCATCGCAGCGGCTCCGTCTTCATGACTCTATCGGTCTCCACTCGGACTCATGCTCGGGATACGTGGGAATATCACCGCGTGGAAGTGATTTGACTAGGATTTTTTTTTACAGCGCAATGGCATCTGGTCGTCCGTAGTGGCGCCGAGCGCGCGAGCTCACAGCCGCCGAATGTTCACCGACGAGTGGGACTCCATCGACTGGGAGGTCAGTCCGGTGAACGAGAGCGGTTTATGATTCGAAATATGACGTGAATGCTTCTGTTGTGGACGTTTAATCGAATTGCGCCGTAATAAGTGCGATGCTCAGGGAAACAGTGAGTGATGATGATAAGATGCGTGTTTTGAAGGTGTGCGCGGACAGTCGAAGTGTTCAGATGTTTTGCATTAGACGACTTTAATCCGGATTCACTTGTCTCGTGCGTGAAGATGAGATAGTGGGTGTTTGTGCGCGTGAAGACCAAAGTGATTTTCGTGCTTCACTACTGAATGAAAGTGCAGCTGTTCTCGTGATGCTTTAAACTTCACGCTTTAAAGGTGAAATTGTTGCATTGCTGTTTAAATGTTGTTTATTGTTTAGCTGTGCTGTGCATGCGAGCTTGTGAAAGAAAGCGCGTGTGTGTGTGTGAGAGAGAGAGAGAGAGAGAGAGAGAGCTGATGCAGTCACCACACCCGCAGTCCGCAGTGTCTGAGAAAAGAGGCTTTCAAACCGTTTGCGACACACATTTATATCCCAACCTCTTTATGAACGCAAGTATCGTGGTAAATTGTCGGTGCTTCCTGCTGGAATTGGGTTTCTAAACCTGTTGCTCTGTTTCATCACAGCAGCTCGAGAGCTGCAGATGTTCTAGTGTAGATCACTGATGTTCCAGTGCCGGTTCTCCATGAACAGAGTAAATGTTCTCATCTTGTTAAATGAAAAAGATTGTTGTGCTTTATTTCTGTACAGTTGATCTAAATCAAAGCCAGTCACAGCTAGTGATTTGCACTAATCTTATCTGGGATCCTAGCAGCCTTTAAACATCTTATGATGTGATTTATAGATCATGTGTTTTTATAGGCACTGTGATTTACTGTATTTTATTTGTTGTTCCCATATCTAAGTCTTTACAGTGACTTGCAGCCATGTTTGTTTCTGACCAGCTAAAATCATTTATCACTTTCTTTCTGTCTTTCTTTCACAAAAGTACTCTGGAAAATTGTCTGTTTTTGGGTTTCTGAACCTGTTGCTTTTATCCCAGATGTCTCTGTTAACTCTCTGTTAAAAATAACCCAATTTGGGGTTTGTTTTCAACCCAAGGGCTGGGTAAATACAGGACAGAACACATGTTGGGTTAATTTTACCTGGCAAATTGGGTTGTTTATTTAACCCAGAATAATGGGTTGATTCATTTTTAATATAACACTAACTTATTTTTTATTTTTTTTTTACTTCATACATGAATTAATGTTTGGCTTACGGATTGACTCTAAACTTTTTTTAAATACTCCACACAACCACTGGTTTGCATAATTCATTTATTTTCGATCATATTTTATAGTATAGCATATTTTATAACGTTTTTAATACTTTGGTATTGCCTACATTTAAGATCGTTTAACAAATATACGAATAGTAATTTAAGTGTAATTGGCCAGTCTCTGTCCTGTTTCCACCGTAATGCCGCTGAATCTCATGCTTGTGTCGTGTTTAGCAGGGGAACTGCTAACTTCAGACCGCCGCCCTGCATTTCGCTCGTAGCCAGCAAATGCTGTGACTGACTCCATAACCTGTCCATAAATAATCAGTGTACAAGTTTAAGAACATATTTTAACATCCTAAGTATTTATATTCTGTATCTTCTTGAATGAAATCAGGCGTTTCCATCACGCGAAAAGACCGACGTGACACTCGTTTAGGTGACTCACATCACGCCCCTGTATGTTGCTTTGCATAAAATTAAATGATATACAAAACAATAACACATTTTTAGATTAAAAAAAAAAAAAAAAACATACACAAACCATGTTTTTACCCCTGAGTTATGTCTCACCTAGAATCTGGGTAACACAAAAACTCCCCAAACACTGGAAAAATAACCCAAAAATATGACCCAAAAGGCTCAACCCAGGACTTGGGTAGAAAAAATGACCCAAAGATTTTTTTTTAGAGTGTATTCTCCACAAAGCAGACTAAAATGTTTTGTATTCTTGTAAACCTTTTTGTGCTATTTTCATAAAATCAAACCAAATCTGGTACTTCTTGCATTGCTCAAACTTGAATTTATATATAGATTTTTCATTATCACCTGTATTTATTGAGACAATTTATTGGTCATATTCAGATTATTTGATCATATTATCAGAGCATTAATATTCTAAAGGAGTAATAATCTGATTATTAAATATATAGAGCTGGTTAATTGACAGTGCAGACTAAATACAAAAAAAACCAAGAAATTAAGAAAGAGTAGAATTTGATTATTTTTATGGGATGTGCTGCTGTATATGTGCTGGATATTTCCATAGCCCTGGAGTGTGTGAATGTCTTTATCAGAATGGTTAATCAGAAAGCAATGGTCATGTAAATGTGCCGGTTACAGTGGATTCACTGTAGTTGAGATGCTGATGCACAATGCTGGAGCTCAACATACAGCTCTGACATTTGGAAGGTAAATAATTGAAAGAGGTCATACACCCTTTGCAATGCAGCCATTTTGTGTTAGTCTGGTTTAAAGGAGATGTAATGAGAGGAGAACAGCTGCTCTGGGTTCTGCTGATGTCTTGAAGGTTGTTTAATGCACATTCAGCTGTGTCTTTCACCTTGCCGTCACTCCACCGGTCGGCCAGTTAGACACCTGCTCGAAGGAAACGCCTATTGATTTCACTTTCCTAGTTATTTATTGTGTTATATGCATGACAGAGCAGAGTCTAGGCAGAGATTACAATCTTATAGCGTATTTCTAGAAGCCAATGATTAGTGCTTCTGTTTTATTAGAATTTCACTGAAAGTAAATGTCTAGACATGCAGTCCTCCAGCTTAGAAAACCTGCTGAAATATAAAGCTATAATGAAACCCTAATGCCATGTTTACTAAAGGAAACTGTGCAGGAATATCTGTTTATTTATGGTTGGTATGATTGCTTTATATGAGTCGAGTCAATTTTGACGCCTTTTTAAGTACACAAAGCAGCTTTACAGAAAATCATGTTAATGTTTATAATATCTTAATGCCTTATAGTCACATTTAGCTGATAATATAGCTTATTTACATTTTGCATCGATTCAAACTATAAAGAAGTTGAGATTTGCTATAGATATAGCTTTACATGAATATACTGTATGTATGCAGATAAAGTTAGATATATTTATATCGCTGGGTGATAAATATAATTTACATTTTTAAGTTAGATATAATTTATATCTATATATATTTATATATAACACATAATATGTAAATTATATCATATATATAATCAGGTCAATGACATTACAGGTAATTTTTTTTGTTCTTAATTATAATAAATATGATGTCCAAAAGTATGTAAGGTAGTACAACTAGTTCTCTTTTATTGAATCCAAAAGGTTTTAATTATATTTTGCTACATATAAAGGTATTTTAAAGATTTTGAAGTGTCAAAAGGTCATTCGGTGTAACCGTCCAAAAGCCAATACAGCCATTTCACTTGTGATTAAAATATCTTAAAATGTAATAAAGGTATATATATTTTTTATTCTGGCATGAATTTATAACATCATATATCAACATAGTGCAAAATGGTATTAAAATTATGTGTAGAATTCGTTGCTTTATGAGAAAGAATGTCCGTAAAAATGAATTTCATTGATGTTACTCGGAGTAACCAATATAAAGGGACCATTTTGGATCAAGTCATGTGGTCAGTATCACGTGACAGGATGTGACATCATTCAGACACCTGCAGAGGACCACATGGTCATGAAGCAAAGTATCTAACTCTCTTTTAACTATTTGAAAAATTCATGTTTTCACTTGCTCATACGCATGTCCCGAAACATCAGGTCATTTGGTACAACCACTATAAAACATGGAAAATGTTGTAATATTTAAAAAACTTTTACTAAATATAAAACGTTTGATTGTCCGTTGATTGGCTAGATATCAGCCTGTTAGCATTGTTTGAAAATATCATCATTCGGTATAACCAAAAGTGTCATTTGGTAAAACCAAAATTTTGTTTAAACCGAATGACTTTTTTAGTGACAAATTTTGTCCATCTTGTAAAAAATGACAAAAGCAGTGTTAATAGATTATAAAAACTACATAATCTCATTGTTAACACTTCAAAATTAATTATATCTCCATTATGTTTCTTTACACTTTTAAAAACCTTATTTGTCAATAACCCAATCATATTATAACTTTACATACAGCTGGATGATAATAGTTAAATTTTTTGACAATAAGACAGCCATGATTTTCTATACATTATATACTGTATTGCTTTACTTGAGTGTATTTATGCAGATAAATTTAGATTGTCAAATTTTGCATATATTGTTGGGTGATAATATAGTATTTTACAATACCTGTGTAGGGTATAAGTTAGATATAAGTTATACCCAACTTTATATATACAGCTGGGTGATAATAGTTACATTTTTCGACGATATTACAGTCAAGGCAGTTGAGATTTGCTATATAGTATATATTGCTTTAAGTGAGTGGGAGCGTACTGTATGTAAGTGGCTATAATTGTATAATTCATTATTCATTATTAATCTGTTATTTGGTGATATTAAAGATTATGAAATGTATATGAGGACCTGAGTATATGTGTGTGTGTGTGTGTTTGTGTTTATGTGTTTAATTGAGGCTGTTCATGGCTTGAGTCATGAACTATTTTTTTTTATTTTATTTTATTTATTTATTTTACATCTCAGAACCTTATTATTAACCCTATTTTAGTCCATGTTTCTTTGTAAGCTTTGTGACACAATGGCAATTTGGTTTGTTCGCCCACAGACGGGAATGAATGGTGTTTATCATCAGGACTTTTGTTAAGCAGCTTTTTTGGACGTCAAACGCGAACGGAAGCTGTGGAAATTCTGAGATCTATTCTTTTGAGTCATGAGTCGTTTTCTTTGCTGTGTAAGAGAGAGAAAGTGTGATTTGATTGTGGTGGAGAATGCAGTGAATAACGTTTAGTTGATATATTGGTGCATTACATGAGCGCAGTACTGCATTACTGCACCATTATCAGTGTGTGGCAGCAATTCAGGAGCAGGACAGGACAGGACAGCGGTCAGATACCATCCTACTTCACTTCTCTTGGGACGTTATCTCACTGTGCCACGCTGACAAGGACTTAGTACTTGAGCTGCATGATATTAGGAAAAACCGATGATATTTCTTTTTTTTTTTTTTGTGATATTGAGATATTAAAACATGCAGGAATAATGACTTGAATAGCTCTATTAGCAAAGAATGCTTCGTTTTCATTTGCATAGAAAATTAAAAATAAAATAATTTTTTTACTTTGAAGACGTTTTTAATGGCAAAATCCTTCTGGGGCTGAGCAATTTAGTAGCGTCACTGTAAAAAAAATATTCCTTGAAGTTTATTAGAGTACATTTTACAAGAAAATACTATTTTAGTTTTTTTAGTTTCAAAATGTCATTTTTAATTAAAGGTGTGTGCTGTTGTGAAATTTACTAGCAGTTTCTGAGTGAATTTTTTAATTTTTTAATTTAATTTTTTGTTTTTTACACCAGAGCATTAGATATTAAACAACATAAACTTTGAGTTCTAAATATTACAGTGTTTCATAATTATCTTTGATCTCAAAACATCAAAGAAAAAATTTTGCAAGACAAAAACCGGGTTACCGGGTTTAATTCTAGTGTAAGTCGTAGTTTAATACCGAATGCACTGAAAAAAAGAGTAAACTTAAAGAAATGGCACAATGAAATGTGAAATTTTGAAGTAGAAAAACTGAAATGGTATTTTCATGGGAAATGTACTCCATGTTAAGCACAGGAAATCTAAATAGTGTTTTTTCCTTAAATGTTTTTTACCTATTATGGATCTGAAAGCTTCGTTCTGTCCAGCGCTGTGTTTTAAATCTGAGTTTCTCACATTCCTTGTATTTCATTGCGGACAGCCATTTGCTAATAAATTGTGTTTAAATGCTGATTGTTTTTGCTCTGAATAATCAGTTCTGACTAAACTGCCTCCCATTAATTTGATCCATCGCTTATTTTCCGCCAACCATCGCTGTAGTCAGCAGATCGATCGTGTTCGAGCACCTTTCTCCTGACAAAACGCGGATACGTATGTTTATCTTCTACCAATTACATTACTTCAACCTTTTGTCATTCGAATGAGTGATGCTTCTCACATATTAACGCACTAGTTGGTTTAATGTCTACTTGACTTTGTTGAACGTGTGAGAGACTGAAAGAAGGGAGTTCGTTTCTCTACTGACGCAAACATCACTGATGATTGTTGTCTTTTAGGTATTTGTTGTGGATTTTGCTGAACCTTCAAACTTATGTTTGTGATGCTTTCAGTGTTCAGATATATTCTGCTGTGTCACTTTAATTTTTAGGATCACTTTGAGTGTCAATGACTACCTAAAGAGTCCTTTATTTCATTTTTTAAATTTTTATTTTTTATTGTAGATTAGGTTTTTTTTTTTTTTGTAGTATTTTTATTTTATTTTTATTTTTTTCAGATACTTTGACACATCAATTTAACATTTATGATCAATTTGAGTAAGACCATAGTAGTATTTTTTTTATTTATCAGATACTTTGACATGTCAGTTTAATGTTTAGAGTCCTTTTATTTATTTCTACTTTTTATTCTTTTTTTTAATTTATTTTAATTTATGTTAGTATACATCCCAAATTCTGGAAATGTTGGGACGTTTTTTTTTTTTAAATTTGAATAAAATGAAAACTAAAAGACTTTCAGATCACATTAGCCAATATTTTATTCACAATAGAACATAGAAAACATAACAAATGTTTAAACGGAGAAATTTTACACCTTTATCAACTAAATGAGTTCATTTTTAAATTTGATGCCTGCTGCAGGTCTCAAAAAAGTGGCACGGGGTTAACCAATGGCTGAAAAAGCAAGACATTTTGAAAAGATTCAGCTGGGAAAACAGCTAGCAACTAATTAAGTTAATTGATATCAGGTCTGTAACATGATTAGCTATAAAAGGGATTTTTTAGAGAGAAGTAAAGATGGGCAGAGCTGTGAAAGAATGCGTAAAAAGATTGTGGAATACTTTAAAAACCTCAATGTCAAAATGCAAAGGCTTTGCAAATCTCATCATCTACAGTGCGTAACATCATCAAAAGATTCAGAGAAACTGGAGAAATCTCTGTGCATAAGGGACAAGGCTGAAGACCTTTATTGGATGTTCGTGGTCTTCGGGCCCTCAGACAACACTGCATCACTCATCAGCATGATTGTGTTAATGACATTACTAAATGGGCCCAGGAATACTTCCAGAAACCACTGTCGGTAAACACAATCCGCCGTGCCTTCTGCAGATGCCAACTAAAGCTCTATCATGCAAAAAGGAAGCCATATGTGAACATGGTCCATAAGCGCCGTTGTGTCCTGTGGGCCAAGACTCATTTAAAATGTGGAAAAGTGTTCTATGGTCAGCGGAGTCCAAATTTGACATTCATGTTGGAAATCACGGACACCGTGTCCTCCGGGCTAAAGAGGAGGGAGACCTTCTAGCGTGTTATCAGTGTTCAGTTCAAAAGCCAGCATCTGTGATGGTATGGGGGTGCATAAGTACAAACGGTATGGGCAGCCTGCATGTTTTGGAAGGCACTATGAATGCTGAAAGGTATATAAAGGTTTCCAGATGACGTCTATCTCAGGAAGGCCTTGTGTATTTCAGCAGGACAATACTAAACCACATACTGCAACAGTATTGTTTCTTCGTAGAAGAGTTCGGGTGATGAATTGGCCTACCTGCAGTCCAGATCTTTTGAAAGGAAAAGATGCTGCTACACCATGGTAAACATGCCCCCGTCCCAACTATTTTGAGACCTGTAGCAGGCATCAAATTTGAAATGAGCTCATTTTGTGCATAAAATTGTAAAATTTCTCAGTTTAAACATTTGTTATGTTATCTCTGTTCTATTGTGAATAAAATATTGGCTCATGTGATTTGAAAGTCTTTTAGTTTTCATTTTATTCAAATTTAAAAAACGTCCCGACCTTTCCGGAATTCGGGTTAGGGTTAGGGTTGTTTTTAATATATATTTATTTTATTTTATTTTTTAATTTTATTTTCAGATACTTTGGCACGTCAGTTTAGTGTCAATTTGTGTAAATCGTTAGTAGTTTGACGACCTAAAGAGTCCTTTATTTTATTATGTTTTGTCTTATTTTATTTAACAGTAGGGGTACATAGGGGTCACTTTTAGTAAGTCATTGACTACCTAAAGAGTACTTTTTCTCTATTTTATTTCCACATATTTTCTGGTTTGTCAGTTTAACATTTTGGGTCACTTTGAGTAAGTCATTGGTGGTTTGACTACCTAAAGAGTCCTTTGTTTATATATATATTTTAATTTGTGGTTAGGGAACCATTTAATATGAGGGGTAATGTACAATCAGTTAATTATTACAAAATAAACTTGTTCAGGGTGAAATAAGACCCCTGTACGCTCTCTCGGGGTTTATTTTGCACTAAAGACCGACAGACTGCACGTTATCTCAGTCAAACTGAATCAATCACCACTGACAGTAAGGAAGTAATTTTAGGCAGATGTCGCCATATATCACTTTTGTGGTTTCTCTCTATTAAAAGAGCCCTCCCACTCCTCTGATGGGATGGGAAATGTTTTTCTGCGCAATGTGAACCACAGTGGATTTGACCTATTGACCTCTGAGCTGCTGACCTTTGACCCTATTTTGTTAAATTTTCTCAGACTCTGTCAGAACCGGTTCTAGGGTCCGTAGATATTCAGGTTTTAGCGCAGACATTATTTTGTAGTTCGATGCACGCTGTACACTCAATGTCTTTGACATGCCGGGCGTTTTTTTAAATTTTGTTTGGAAATCATCATGCCGTTACAATATGTGCTTCTGATTCGGTTTGCAAAGACATCAAGTCAATTTTATTTGTGTAGCGTTTTTCACAATACATATTGTTTCAAACATTTTTACATGTTAATGTTTATAATACCTTAATGTATTATAGTCCACATTGAGCAGTTTAGAGCTAGGCGATAATGTAGTTTACATTTGGCAACAATTTGGCAAAGATTTGCTGTGTAGTAAATATTGATTTATGTAAGTGTACTGCATGCATTTATTTATATGTATTTATTTTATTCCATTTATCTGTATTTTTTATATAATTATTTTATATTATTTTTATTTACATTTAAAAGATTATTTTTTAGATATTTTAAAATGTTTAAAACTTAAAAAAATATATTATTATTATTATTATTATTATATTTAAAAAAAAATTATTTACATATTCATTTTTATATTTTTTTACATATCTGTATTTTATATAAATGCATTTATTTTTATGTATTTTATATTCCATTTATCTGTATTTTTATATACTTTTTATTTACATTTTCAAGATTAATTTTTTACATATTTTAACATTTAAAAAAATGAAAAATAATGTAGTTATTACATATTTTCTATTTACATACACATTTATATATATATTACATATTTTTAAAAATAATGTAAAGCATTATTATTTTATTTTATCTGTATTTTATATAATTTTATATATTTATATTTACATATACATTTTGTTTTTATATAGTTTTATCATTAAAAAAATAAATAATGTAAAGCATTTATTATTATTGTTGTTGTTGTTGTTATAATTGTTGTTGTCCACACAGAGTTTTGGCTAATTTCTTTAGTTTTCTGCACACCAGAATTTAATTAAGCTTCCACATTGTTGCTGAATAAAAACACATTATACATCAGACTTGATGCCAATAGTCCAATATCTTGCTTGTTAGTGAGACTAGAATAGTCTGTACAGAGCAGAAAAACAGTTTAAAGTAATTAAATTTCATTGTAGTGACTCAAATTACCAGGCACATGGAAAAGACCAGCTGATGAAAAACTTGTGTGTAGCAAATTAGCTCAAAATAAATATCATAATTAATCATAACTAGTTATAATTAATTATAAATATTTGGATCAGTTAATAAAATGAACTTAATGTAATAAAATTAATATTACAATCAATTAACCTGTTTGGCCAATGAACACTCAGTGTTAATTGTTTATTAATTCTAAGAAGTGTTCATTTCCAGGTTATGGGAAATAACGATCTTATTGTACAGTACTACTCAGAGCATGTAGTCAGGATCGGCATAATTAGGGACTATAAAGTATATGAGCATGAAACACGGACAACTTTACGTGTGACATGAACAAGACTTTATTAACTAGACTAAACACTTAACTACTCTAACATTCACACACATACATGCATAGTTTACCAAGGGAAAGAGAGAGCCGAAGCAGAATACAGGAAAGCAAGAAGTTACAGCATTGTTTGAAATTCAGCAGACTAACAGCCTTGAGCAAAGCATCAGTTTAGTTCTAACACGCACTTCTTTAAAAGGGGTATGGATACTTAATGTATCACATAATGAGACTAAGTTTGATACTTGCATGTCTCGCCCATTTGAATTAAAGCTGTCCTGATGCAATTTGTGGAGGCTCCCGTTGATATTTGCTGATATTGTCTTGATGAAAGAGAGGATCTTTGGTGAATGGAAGGTCTAGGCCAGAGCTTGGGGTTCCTTAGAAGCTTCTAGCACAGCATCATCGCCTCATTAGCATTTTTAGTAAAAGAGAAGGGGAAGGGGCTGTGATCTTGTGATCAGTCATTTTAAAGTGAAGATGTCACACCCTCTTGAGGTGTCTGAGCCATAAGGAGTTGTTCCCTCTGAGGGAACTTTTTACGAGTCTTTGTTCTCTAGCAAGATATTAGCATAAGACATTGGATTGGATGTTTGTGAGAAGAATCTTCTAGATTCTTATAATACTAGTGTGTCACAGAGTTAGCTACATATAACATAAATTACCAAATAGGAAACAAAAGTTGGAGTCCATCGATACCAAACATGCTACCCATGTGATTTTAGTTAACCATATAATTGCAACTCTGAAACATTAATACCATAATAGTTCAAGAGAGAATTAATACATAAAATAAACCCTATAAAAGGAAAATCATGAGAGGGGAAAATTGGATACATTTTTATACATTTCTCATGCGGTTATATATAGAATAAATGGGATTAAGAGGGTTTATTTGTCCTTCTCAGAAAGAATGAAGTCAGAGTCACTATCTTCTCTGCACATTCCTGACAGCAATAAAACAGGAACAGGACACCTATTCTGTCTCTGTGTTGCAGTTGTGGGGGATGGAACTAACAGGACTTGTAAGGGAGAGTTTCTGGGTAATTCATTAAATAAAATGAATAATTGTGTGTCTGGTCCAGATGCTACACGTGGCCTCAGCGTCCGTGTGCTCGTGTGTATCTGAGAGGCTTTTCTTATGGACTGTTGCATAATTAGAGCAGTAAAACTGATGGATTGTTGCTCTTTGTATTCTCTTATGGATGATAAAGATTCTGGGTAAATGACTACAGTGTAATTTTGTTATAAAATGAAAAGCGGCACCCAGAGTCCTTCTTTTATGGGTGTTTCATTTGCATTATGGCATTTTTCTTCTTTGTAAAGCAAGTGTTGGTTCATTTGTGAAGCTGATAATGTTGGCGGTTTGGAGGCCAGTCCCTTCTCTGTGAGCCGGTCTCAGGATGAAGGGTTTGGGATCATTAAAAGACACTTTGCACGCGGGTCATTTAAGGGCGAATTTCACGAAAACCTGTCTCGGTTGTTGATTTTGTGGTAGCAGCCTATTTGTGGCAAAGCCTTTAATTTATGCTGTTTTAAAGAAGAAAAACAGTAATGAGAATCTAATGAGAATCATCATTGAGAATAATTAAGGTGTTTTCACGTAGATCGATTGCATTATTTCCCGAAACAGGGACTTAATTTGTTACAATGTTGCATTTTCATCTTGGTTCGGTTTGCTTTCACAAGGCAATATTTCAAAGCATACCGAAATGTGTTTATGCAGATCACATGCATGTACAACTGTCCTCTTATTGGTCAGAGTTTCCTCTGCGTCATCCATTAAAATGATTGGCAAGTTAGCTCCATGGTCACAAATATTAAAAGGTTAAATGGTCCTGAATTGTGATCCTCGCAGTCAAAAAAGGAGTGCATTGGAAATGAATGGGAGACGAATCTAGTGGAATTTTCTCATAGTTTTAGAGTAAAACAGGTTTTTGGAAAATATATATTTTATATAAAATTTAAAAATAGTATTTTTATGCATTTTTCATAATAATAAACTTCAACTTCTAACTTTTATTTAGTTTCACTTTAACTTGTCACTTCAGCAGTAATCTCTTTAAAAAGAGACCAAACTTCAGTCTGTTGCTCTGAAGCATTCAAAATTAATGTAAGAATAATAAAAAATAATAATAATAATAATATTTCTTGTGAAAGGTGACCTGGAGGTTTTGTGAGGATTCATGTTTGAAGGCACACTCTGATGGAAGTGATTTGTCTGTTGATTTTTTGTTTTGTCGGTTCTTTGCTCTGTGTGTGTGTTACAGTAGTGTGGCAGGTCTGTATGTGTTACAGTATGGCAGGTCTGTGTGTGTGTTACAGTAGTGTGGCAGGTCTGTATGTGTTACAGTATGGCAGGTCTGTGTGTGTTACAGTAGTGTGGCAGGTCTGTGTGTGTTACAGTATGGCAGGTCTGTGTGTGTGTTACAGTAGTGTGGCAGGTCTGTGTGTGTTACAGTATGGCTGGTCTGTGTGTGTTGCAGTAGTATGGCAGGTCTGTGTGTGTTGCAGTAGTGTGGCAGGTCTGTGTGTGTGTTGCAGTAGTGTGGCAGGTCTGTGTGTGTTACAGTAGTGTGGCAGGTCTGTGTGTGTTACAGTGTGGCAGGTCTGTGTGTGTTGCAGTAGTGTGGCAGGTCTGTGTGTGTTGCATTAGTGTGGCAGGTCTGTGTGTGTTACAGTAGTGTGGCAGGTCTATGTGTTTCTTTGTGTGTGCGTTACAGTAGTGTGGCAGGTGTGTGTGTGTGTGTGTTACAGTAGTGTGGCAGGTCTGTGTGTTGCAGCATGGCAGGTCTGTGTGTGTGTTACAGTATGGCAGGTATATGTGTTTCTCTGTGTGTGTGTTACAGTAGTGTGGCAGATCTGTGTGTGTGTTACAGTAGTGGGGCAGGTCTGTGTGTGTGTTACAGTAGTGTGGCAGGTCTGTGTGTGTGTTACAGTAGTGTGGCAGGTCTGTGTGTGTTACAGTAGTGTGGCAGGTCTGTGTGTGTGTTACAGTAGTGTGGCAGGTCTGTGTGTGTTACAGTAGTGTGGCAGATCTGTGTGTGTTGCAGTAGTGTGGCAGGTCTGTGTGTGTGTTACAGTAGTGTGGCAGGTCCGTGTGTGTGTGTTTTACAGTAGTGTGGCAGGTCTGTGTATGTTACAGTATGGCAGGTCTGTGTGTGTGTTACAGTAGTGCGGCAGGTCTGTGTGTGTTACAGTAGTGTGGCAGGTCTGCGTGTGTGTTACAGTATGGCAGATCTGTGTGGTTTACAGTAGTTTGGCAGGTCTGTGTGTGTCACAGTAGTGTGACAGGTCTGTACGTGTTACAGTAGTATGGCAGGTCTGTGGTTTACAGTAGTGTGGCAGGTCTGTGTGTCACAGTAGTGTGACAGGTCTGTACGTGTTACAGTAGTGTGGCAGGTCTGTGTGTGTCACAGTAGTGTGGCAGGTCTGTATGTGTTACAGTAGTGTGGCAGGTCCGTGGTTTACAGTAGTGTGGCAGATCTGTGTGCGTTACAGTAGTGTGACCGGTCTGTACGTGTTACAGTAGTGCGGCAGGTCTGTGTGTGTTACGGTATGGCAGGTCTGTGGTTTACAGTAGTGTGGCAGGTCTGTGTGTGTACAGTAGTGTGGCAGATCTGTGTGCGTCACAGTAGTGTGACAGGTCTGTACGTGTTACAGTAGTGTGGCAGGTCTGTGTGTGTCACAGTAGTGTGACAGGTCTGTACGTGTTACAGTAGTATGGCAGGTCTGTGTTTTACAGTAGTGTGGCAGATCTGTGTGCGTCACAGTAGTGTGACTGGTCTGTACGAGTTACAGTAGTGTGGCAGGTCTGTGTGCGTCACAGTAGTGTGACAGGTCTGTACGTGTTACAGTAGTGTGACCGGTCTGTACGTGTTACAGTAGTGTGGCAGGTCTGTGTGCGTCACAGTAGTGTGACAGGTCTGTATGTGTTACAGTAGTGTGGCAGGTCTGTGTGTGTTACAGTATGGCAGGTCTATGTGTTTCTCTGTGTGTGTTACAGTAGTGTGGCAGGTCTGTGTGTGTGTTACAGTAGTGTGGCAGGTCTATGTGTGTGTTACAGTAGTGTGGCAGGTCTGTGTGTGTGTTACAGTAGTGTGGCAGGTCTGTGGTTTACAGTATGGCAGGTCTGTATGTGTTACAGTAGTGTGGCAGGTCTGTGTGTGTTACAGTATGGCAGGTCTATGTGTTTCTCTGTGTGTGTTACAGTAGTGTGGCAGGTCTGTGTGTGTGTTACAGTAGTGTGGCAGGTCTATGTGTGTGTTACAGTAGTGTGGCAGGTCTGTGTGTGTGTTACAGTAGTGTGGCAGGTCTATGTGTGTGTTACAGTAGTGTGGCAGGTCTGTGGTTTACAGTATGGCAGGTCTGTATGTGTTACAGTAGTGTGGCAGGTCTGTGTGTGTTACAGTATGGCAGGTCTATGTGTTTCTCTGTGTGTGTTACAGTAGTGTGGCAGGTCTGTGTGTGTGTTACAGTAGTGTGGCAGGTCTATGTGTGTGTTACAGTAGTGTGGCAGGTCTGTGTGTGTTACAGTAGTGTGGCAGGTCTATGTGTGTGTTACAGTAGTGTGGCAGGTCTGTGGTTTACAGTATGGCAGGTCTGTGTGTTACAGTAATGTGACAGGTCTGTGTGTGTTACAGTATGACAGGTCTGTGTGTGTTACAGTAGTGTGACAGGTCTGCTGTAGGGCAGTTCGAGAGAAGAGAGGCATCATGGCAGGAGATGTCTTGGTCACACAGTCACTTCAGTCTTCATACAGCACAAAGCAGCTGCAGTGACGTGTATTACTGGAGATCAGAGCTGCTGAACACACTTGTGTCTGTCTCGACACCATCAGGGTTTTCAGATGCAGGCTCTCTGCAGAATATTCATTAGGTCTCAAGGATTAGTTCACCCAAAAATGACCTTTCTCATTATTTCAGTATTCAGAATTTATTTAGTCAATATATAAATACATTTATTTAATCAGAATATAAATTATTTTTTTTAAATATTTATTTACATTTTTTTTATTTTTAATATTTAAAATGTTTATTTTGCATATTTAGAATATGCAAAATAGAATATTAGAAATGAGAAATTAGAATATTTTTTCACATAATTCAAAAATGTATTTTATTTTATTTATTTTGCTATATAATAACAAGAATTTATGATATATTTACTTACCTAAACATCTCATTTTGTTGTTGCAGTTGTAGGAGAATTACTATTTGAAGGAAGAAATACCTCCTGCTCTTTATAATACTTTGTTTGTACACACAGATTAATGTCCGTTAGTGACTCATCATGTGCATGTGTGTCGATCTCTGTTGCGCCGTCGCGTTTCAACACCCGCATCGGTCTGATGGTAACACCCACGGGGCAGATGAGCGATGCGCCGGACTATCAAAGCTGAAATCTAATCTGTGTGCTGAGATTAGCCCGCGACACAGCAGCACCGGGCCACACAAACGTCCTAATGAGCGGCCCACATGTAAATGGCTTTGGGACGGGCTGAGACGCCACTTACGGCCAGATAGAAGAGCTGTCAGTGTGTGAGATTGGACCGTCCTGCACGACATAATCAAAGAGCGGAGAGAGACTGCGCAGAGATGGAAGAGTAGAGAGCTGCTTACATAAGACCATGCTCAAATGATGATGGATTCTGGTGCGCAGAATCGTGTCTTTATGAATGTTTTTGTTTTTTGTTACACACGCAGCCGGGAAGGGGAAATGTGCTTACTTAATGTCACGATGTAAAAAAAATCAAATATTTTTCTTTTAGTAATCTCTTGAAAATCCAGGTCACATTTCAACCAAAAATAATAAGCAAAAAAAAACATAATATTTTTTTTTGAAGGATGGAAATGAAGGCTAAATCTTTTTTCCACATTGTGACATTATTTTCATGATAATTAAGCAAAATATCCACTCCAATTCTCATGACTTTAATGCCTCTCCATGTTTTAATTTTTATTTGTAATACAATGCATTTGTATGCTGATTAAATCAGGCAAGACAATACATTTTTTGTTGTTGTTGTTGTTGTTATATATTCATTATTTTGCATTGTAGTGATGATAATTTGAGGGGAGAATGTGCTTAATTGTCAATAAAAATAATGTCACATTGTGAAAAACCTTGTCCCTCATTGTCTGTTTTAATGAATTTATTTTCAGGACAATTATGCACATTTTCCACCCCAGTTGTCAATACTGTAATGCATCTGTACTGTAATACAGCTGCGGTCTTTCAGAGATGTGCATGTTCTCAATCTCAATGAAATTACAGAATGGATAGTAGTTGGTCCTGGATGTCGATTGGTCTGTCCAGTATTTCAGTGCTTCAGTAACAGCTTCACAATCTTTCACTGTTGCACACTAAAAAGAGCCGGTTTGATAAATATTAATTTGCACATCAGCCTCCCTGGAAACGTCCCTTTCTCAAAGCCTCAGACATATTAATATCGGCACACTGGCGCTCAGATGCACAGCGGTGTGTTTTCAGTATTCTCAGAAGCTGCCGTTGCTTTACTTTGGCAAATGGAGTGTTTGTGCTGAAGAGACGTGGAAACACTGCAGCTTCTCAATGGACGCATCCGCCGTATGTGATTTCCACTCTCTGTGCCTGTTGTAATGCCTCTCAAAGGGTATTCAGAAAAAATAGACAGAATAATCTCATGATATGAAAACATGTCTAGGGCACATTTCAGCCCAAAATGGAGATATTTTCTTCAACACACCCTCAACCTAACCACAGGCTCTACTCTTCACCACGATGGTAACCCTAAAAAACTAACATAACAGAAGCCCCCTGTAAATCCCAATATAACACAACATTAAACACTAACTTATGTCTCCCTATGTAAATCTTATGCAAAAATAACCCTAAATTTCAACATTTATTTTCCTTATACAGTCTGACGCAAAGCATGCTGGGAATTAGAAATCTGCTGCAACTCAATCATATTAAGTTCAACTTACTACAATCAAATGAGTTCACGCAACATTTTTCTATCAAGTACAATAAACTGTAATTATTATTTGTGTGAAACAAAGTCATTTAATTAATTTCACTGTTCGGGTGTGTAATACAATACATTTTTAGGCTGATTAAATTATGCAGGACACTAAATACTACTTTTATTTATTTATTTGCATTGTAGAATTTCGTTTTATTGTAGGAAATATTTAAAAATATTTTACTTTGAAGATGATGCCTATTTTAAGGCTATTCAGTTTTTGTTTGTGAATTTATTTTCATGGCAATTAAACACATTTTCCACCCTCATTCTCATTACTGTAATGCATCCGTATAGTTTAATTGTTAGGTTTTAATAATACAGTACATGATAAAATAACTAATACAAGGCATGTTTATGCTGATTAAAAAAATCAAATCGTATCACTTTATGGATTTTATTGCCTTTAAATCAGCTTAAAGGCAAATACAACAAACACAACCATAATTTATATTAAAAAAAAAAAAAAAAATTCCATATATAAAGTTAAATATTTAATTAATCAGTATATGCATTTATGCATTTATTGCAAATACACTTATTTAATAAGTATATAAATGCATTATATACTGATTAAATCAGCTTAAATGCTGTACAGCAAATACTGCCGTGATTTATGAATAATTTATGTATGTATGTATGTATGTATATACAGTATGTATTATTTATTTATTTATTTATTTAGCATTATAATAATGAGAGGGATGAATGTGCTTAACTGTCATGAAAATAATGTCATAATACAAAAATCTTTTTCCTTTAAAATATAATCTCCTATTTCTCTGTTTTGATTTTAATGTGAAACGTGTTCCCAAAAGCATCATGAACTGCGTTGTTTTATTGTCTTATTATGTTTCCTGGGGTGCACTTATAATGTTATTATGCTTTTTACATCAAATAATTTAGAAATAAAAGGCATTTTTCCTACCCTGATTTTAGCCCTCTGATTTGAACGCTCTGTTTTAAGGGCCGTGTCTGCTGTGAGACTACAGTGTAAACGCCCACTGCTGTGATTGGCTAACATCTTTGCATATGAAATAGCTAAGTATTACTCTCGAAAACTTATAGCACGTTTTTACTATTACAGCTTTCAAGGTTAACTAATCATGAAAAGTGTTGATTATAGCATTACAGTTAAATCTATGGCATTATATTTAGATGGTGGCATGAAAGGTTGCAGTGATGAACATGTAGTCAATCAGTGTTGTTGAGCGCATGAAAGCAGTGATCTCATCATTGCAACTCAATTTCTGCACACTAACGAATGCTTTCATCATAATTAATGGTGCAAACTCGATGCAACTAAGAGATTTGTTGAATAAAACAGGAGAAAAACACTGATAAACTCACGCTGTTTGATTGACAGCTCTAGCGATTGTAAAGGGAGCGTTCTTTGATCGCTTTCTATATATAATTTAATCACTGTTTAAATAACAGAAACTATGTGAAGTTGAGCGTTTAGTCACTGGTTTGATTTACTGACACACAGACTGTACATGAATCATTAATATCAGATCAGGCATTAGAATGAACACAGTTACTCACATGTTGTTGCATTACTGTCCATATCATAAAAGTCTGTTAGCAAAGCCTGCGCCGAAACGCGATTGGTTTACCAAAGAATCCACAGTGAAATGTACCGAATAGAAATAAATAAAGCCCAACTGAGACATTCACATTGTTGAAAATAAATAACCATATTCTTTTGCTGGGTCTGGTATCAATAAAAGCTTTTATTGGACTAACAAAGAAGATTTCAGTTCTGAAACGTACAGGATATTCTTATAGTGCGATGACCTCTTTAAATATCAAAAACTCAAGGAAAAGTTGATTTCTCAATTCATGACCCCTTTAAGAGGTTTTGTGAGATTTACCCAGCCAGTCTTATACCATAAAGGTGTTTCTTGACAGCAGCAGTTGTGAGGAATGTCTGGTGTTTATGGCTGATAATGTCTCATAATTGCACTGCTAAAATATATTCTTCTGGCAGCTGCACAGCTGATGTTCATTCTGATCGGCTGACAGATGCTCATCATGGCGTTCGTTCGCTCGTCTGTGCTGTTATTACTCTGAACCCGGACGCACCTGTGCATGCAGCTGCCGGGACGTTTGCTCCTGTCACCAGAGGATATTTGTGTGCATTGGTGAAAACAAAACTACAGTAGTAGGCCAATTAATGAATTAGTTTGAAGTGTTTAAGACTCACAGCTGTATCTAGAAAGCAGATGATCACTGAGACTTGAGGATGCAGGACTCTTTTGGCACACAAAACACCCTTAAACCATTTGACGTCCTTTAATCTCTCCTCAACAGCATCACATGCATCTTGACAGTGCTTTTCTGAAGGCAGCTTGATAATTTCAGTGTTTGTTACCCACAGTTCCTCTTGGTGGGGATGATTGAGGTAGAGCATCATCCTGGCCAGCGACATTCAATTAAAATGCACATGAAAGCAGTCAGCAGGTGATCATCAAGGTCTCGTAAGGCTCTGATCTGTCTGTATTAATGGCGTCTTGCTTGTGTAAATGATTAAAGTTAATCAGCGCTCTGCCTGGAGATGTTTATATCGGATCCCTTTCCCGTTTCCATCAGAGACACGCTTTCATTATGTGCAAACAAATAGAGCAGCTTTACTGTGTGTTCAGCTAATGTATTTCAAAACATGCCTTCTGCTCTGATCAAACCCTCAAATTAATAAGATGTAGAGGTGAATCTCACAAAATTTGTTGCATTTCACCCCTCAATAAATGAAGAAAAAAGTGCCAATTTTGAGGACCATTATCATAATGTTTTGCATTGTGACATTAATTTTTTTTATCAAAATAATTTGAGGGAAAATGTGCTTTTTCTTGACCATAATTTAGACATTATATTATTCTTGGAGCGATTTTATTATTGTATTAGTATTATTATTATTATTGGTGAGTCACATTAAATTCTCAGTACTATAATAGTGTTGTATGTATGTATGTATGTATGTATGTATGTGTGTGTATGTATGTATGTATATATATATATATATATATATATATATATATATATGTGTGTGTATATAGTGTGTGTGTGTGTATGTATGTATGTATGTGTATATATGTATGTATGTGTATATATATATATGTATATGTATACATATATGTATGTATATATATATATATTAATATATATAAAATATGTGTATATTAAAAAGATTCTTAAAGGACTTTCTCCCCTGTTAAATACAGCAGCACCTCCTTCACCCTCTTCATGCCACCATTTGGTTAATAGCTTCTGAAGGACACGCATGTAGTAAAACGCATGTGAAGGATGAAGGTGTTAGTGCTGAATGTTAATGTGGAGGTGGGTGTTCACACGCTCCTCACACCTCCTCTCATCCGCTCCTGTTAACCCTAAGTCTCTCCCCTGCCTCCCTTTGTAACGCTTATTGTTGCGTAACCTCGCCAGTAATTTGTTCATGTGTGAATTGGACGAGTGTTGAAACCATACTGTTATGCAACCGAGCTGCTGTTAATCGTCTTCAATATAATTTGAGGTCGGTTCTACATGTTTTTCAGACGTATCGTATCACTGTTTCTTGCTGTAGCGTGAGTGTTGTTGTGGTGGGAATCAACTGAACATCAGTCTCTTGCAGACTGAAGTCTGATCGTCTCAGATTAATGTCTGATGGTATAATGTGCCACAGTAGAGATTGTGATACAGTGTTTATATGCTGTGGTAGATGATATCTCACGCAGTACACTCACGCTTTCAATGCAGACATCTGTTGGATCTCTTACACAGACTCTCCCGCTGCTCACGATGTCCTGTCTCTCCCTCTATATGCACTTACATAAGAACAAACCATCCGAAATGCTATGAATCATCATACTACTAAAACTACAAACACAATATTTTGATTTAAATTATGTCTGTGCTTGCACATTGTGGATCTTTGGATTTCTAATCGCAAAGCATGTCAAAATGACTATTCGCAAACTTTAAAAGGTTAGTTCATCCATACATTAATATTCTGTCTTAATTTACTCACCCTCACGTCGTTCTCGTGCGTCACGCACGCATGTACATTTCAAAGTCCAGTATATGCATTGATCATTAAGTCTGATCATCATGTCTCTTCAGAAGACTTGGATTAAACCACTTAGTTGATTATTTTTACGATGCATTTATAACCTTTTTTGGGATTTTGTAACTTTTTGGGGAATGAACTTTAAATGGAGGGACAGAAATCTCTCAGGTTTCAGAAAACAATATGCTCATTTGTGTTTGGAAGATGAAAGAAAATTTTAAAGGCTTGAGGGTGAGCATATGACTGAATTCAAATTTTTGGGTGAACTATACCTTATAAATACAGTAATCTGAGTCTTGGATAAAACTAACTCTATATCACGATTCATTACCGATACATATTGACACATTTTTATATCGCGATATAACAAAATATTGGGTCATTTAGGAAAAATTTAGGGTACATTTACTACAAACGTTTTTCGCGTAGAGACGACAATGTTGTCAAAATGATCCCTGTTCACACGGATCTGCGAAAACGACTAAAAATGCTGTATTATTCATGCCAGGCCAGTAGATGGCGATGTCACCGTAAAAAAATCTGTGTTTTTGTAGTTTACACGGAGACGATAATGGTATCGTTTTCAAAAACTTGTACATTGAATCCTGTTTTCAAAAGTTTGTTTTTTAGGCCCCCAAAATGCAGTTGTTGTGTAAATGAATGGCCAAAACACATAAAAAGTTTTCCATTTTTAGTTGAAAATGGTGTTGTGTAAAAGGCCCTGTTACTTTACTAGTTACTTGACAAAAGTAATATGATTATTGTTACTTGTAATGCATCACCCCCAACACTGGTCGTTACACCCCTGTGGTGTTTTAATGACGGTACTAGTAAAATTTTACATGTTTTTGTAAATCCTGCTATTTACAGCATTGCTGGGATATAAACGGCTGACTTCTGACCCACTGACAATTCAGATCTCCTCAACATCCTTCATGTGTGATATAAATATGTCAGTGAACATGCAGTGGGTTATTTCAGGTCAGATGTGCTGTGCAATCCTCTATTTATCTTGGTTGTTTTACAGTCAAATCTTCCTATGTAGATACTTTGAACTTTGAACTTTAACTGTGGTTAAATGAATTGTAGCCCTTAGGATGTTCTGAGATCATTTGTGTCATTTTCTGCTATATGAATACGCCTACTGTATCATATTTGATATTTCTAAGGCCTCTAAATGATCGAACTTGGCTGAAGAAACTGTTGGACACAATCTACATACATTCTGCTGTGAAATCTGCACTGATTTTATCATGTAAACGTAAGAATAACTTTGATATCGTTTGTAATATTTCAACTGGACTGAAGCAGCTTTGGTTTACTTGATTATCCAGATATCTTTTATTTGAAAAATCATGAGTATCAAATATGATCCTCAGGCTTTTGAGGAAGGTTTATTTGTTCATCTCTCAATCATCATTGTATTGTATTGCATTATATGTTTTAAAACTAGAGCTTTGATCATAAAACTAAGCATTTAAATATCATCTTACTAAGACATTATTGGCAGATATTGATATTTATATGCATTTTATGCAGTTGTAAAGATTTTATTGATGTGCATTACAAGCATCTGGATTTCATTATATAAATATCTACATCTACAGCATATTTTTGCTCAGTTTGAGTCTCTGAATAAAACTGAGCTGTTTTTTTTTTCCTCAATATTCTCACTATGTTATATACAAACCATTTAAAGCCTGATTTATCAAATATGATACTCAAAAGTTTGTGAATTTTCTAAAGGTTCAAAAATGTGATTTTTTTTTTTTTTTTTTTTTTTCACACAAGTTTTTTTTTATTAAAATAATCTCACATTCAATTATGAATGAGTAAAAATTCAGGGTATTTTTAATGTTTTTATCCACAAATTATATATTTGAGTCGGTGCCAGATTGTAGTGTGTAATTATTCAATCATTTGTCCTGTTTTAACAGCAGAACATCATGTTTTCCGTGTCTGTCCTGATGAAAACAGACTGAATGTTGACTGGAAATGTTTGATTTATCAGTTTTCTTTATTAAACCACACACCAGTTGAACTTACTATCTTTATATCAGATCAATGTCCTCCAGAGAATAAGATTTTAATCATTATATTACAGTTGATTTTTTTTAATGCATTATGTAAACAACAAATATCACATGATTAATTTAGAAGAATAACAATAATTTATATATTATTCACAGTACTGATCAAAATGACTTGTAATGAATGTCTGTTGTCTTTGATATTTTATGTCCCTCATTTGATTTGATGAGCAATACAGTATGTCCTGCTTTGTTTTATGAGGTTATTAATCTCAATATTGATGTGTTATCAGTGCTGCTGTGTTGTTTTCTTGTGCTGGTCTGATCTCAGTTTTAGTTTAGATGCTGTTTCTAAGTTTTCATAGCAGCCTGTTTCATAAGAGGATCAAGCCTGTGAATGTTCAGACAGCCAGCCAGAGGATTTGTGTGTGTGTGTGTGTGTGTGTGTGTGTGTGTGTGTGTGTGTGTGTGTGTGTTAATCCCTCGCCTAGTTTATGGAGATGAATATTTACAAGTACTCGTGTATTTCTCCCACTCAGCCTTGATAAGCAATATGTACCTCGTCTCTTTCTCTCCTGAAAATAATTTTACTTTAGCCATTGCTGGTCGATTCCAGATGGGTGCGGGTCAAAGGTCAGAAGATATTCAGGTCTCAGCACAGATATAAATGGTTGTCCTTTGATGAAATATCGGGATATGATTCACTTTAAAATAAAGGTTGAAACGTTATATCCTTCTTTAATTTTAATATTGCTGGAAATAAACCCAAAAAGCCGCCTGAGTGACGTGACATGGTTAATGATGAAGCTGATGTGAATATCATATCAAGTTAGTGTTTTAGTCTTGCATGAGCAACTAAGTTTAGTGTGGTCGCAGGCTAATGTCAGCTCACCTGTTGATGATGTGGATGGATGTTTTTGTGTGGCAGGAAAATATAATCTGGTTTTTGATTAATGATGTTAAAAGATTAATGATAGTCCTACTGAGATGTTTGCACTTGTAAACTTGATATTGCTTTTAAACATTTAATAAACAAGGTTAACTAATTGTGAAAAGTGTTGATTATAGCATTACACTTAAATCTATGGTATTATATTTAGATGGTGGCATGAAAGGTTGCAGTGATGAACATTGTAGTCAATCACAGACGTGTTGTTGAGCGCATGAAAGCAGTGATCTCATCATTGCAACTCAATTTCTGCACACTAACGAATGCTTTCATCATAATTAATGGTGCAAACTCGATGCAACTAAGAGATTTGTTGAATAAAACAGAGTTTTGGCGTGAGTCCAGAACTCAGTCACTGATAAACTTGCACTGTTTGATTGACAGCTCCAGCGATTTGTAAAGGGAGCGTTCTTTGATCACTTTCTATATGTAATTGAATCGTTGTTTAAATAGCAGATTGTTTTCATCCTACTAAGAGAAACAACGTGAAGTTGAGTGTTTAGTCACTGGTTTGATTTACTGACACACAGGCAAAGAACATGTGACTGTACATGAATCATTAATATCAGATCAGGCATTAGAATGAACACAGTTACTGACATGTTGTTGCATTACTGTCGAGTCCATATCGGAAAAGTCTGTTGATTATAGCATTACACTTAAATCTATGGCATTATATTTAGATGGTGGCATGAAAGGTTGCAGTGATGAACATTGTAGCCGATCACAGACATATTGTTGAGCGCATGAAAGCAGTGATCTTATCATTGCAACTCAATGTCTGCACACTAACGAATGCTTTCATCAGAACTAATAATGCGAGCGTGATATAACTAAGAGATTTGTTGAATAAAACTGAGTTTTGGTGTGCGTCCAGAACTCAGTCACTGATAAACTTGCACTGTTTGATTGACAGCTCCAGCGATTGTAAAGGGAGCGTTCTTTGTTCGCTTTCTATATGTAATTGAATCGTTGTTTAAATAGCAGATTATTTTCATCCTACTAAGAGAAACAATGTGAAGTTGAGCGTTTAGTCACTGGTTTGATTTACTGACACACAGACAAAGAACATGTGACTGTACATGAATCATTAATATCAGATCAGGCATTAGAATGAACACAGTTACTGACATGTTGTTGCATTACTATTGAGTCCATATCGGAAAAGTCTGTTTGCAAAGCCTGCGCCGAAATGCGACAGATTTACCAAAGAATCCACAGTGAAATGTACAGAATACAAATAAATAAAGCCCAACTGAGACATTCACATTGTTGATATAAATAACCATATTCCTAGCATTAGGATCCTTTGAATGATAATGTTATTTTAGTCCTGTATCGCTCTTCTCTCCTCCTCATCTTACTAACACACCAGTGGGCGGGGCTAACGTTGCAGTGATGAAGTAGGTGTTGATTTCTTTTGTGGAGGCGGAATTTCACCTATAGATAGACACATTCCAGGATCAGTTGTTCGCTGGGTCTGGTGTCAATAAAAGCTTTTATTTGACTAACAAGGAAGTTTTTCAGTTCTGAAATTTACAGGATATTCTTGCAGTACGATGACCTCTTATATATCAAAATTGATTTCTCAATTCATGACCCCTTTAAGGATTGCTGGTCTGGTCTTGGCTTGGTCTCAGATTAGGTGGTCTTGACTACAACACTAGTAAGCGGTCAAGCACCCTGACCTTTTTCTTCTGACTCAGTGTTTCTTCCTGCATCTTTTATTGGTCGTGTCACAGTTTGTCATTGTGCACGAGTGCTAATAACCTTCACATGTGTCACTCTTTTTCACTGTCTGTCATTCATCTGACTTCCTCTCTTTCTGTATCTGCTCCTTCACTAAACTCAGGGTCAAGGAGGACACAATTAAACGCTGCAGTCAGTGAAAAGCCTTTTACCGCTGCCGGCCCTAGAGTCCTTTAAAACACCCACACACACACACACACACACACGCACTATTACTGTATTACTGCTTCAGCAGAGTCTTTATGCATTTGTATGTGACCTCCGGTGTGGTTGTGATGGTTATTGTCTAGTAAACAGGTCACAGCATCTTTACACACTCACTGGCATGTTCCACAAATAGTCCTGTTTGGTCATTATTTTATGGGAAGTTTGCTATTTTTGAAACCAAAATTTGGGGCATCCTAAAAACATTTAACCCTATATAAATATATATATCCTCAATATCAACACATAACTAATGAATAACTCCAACCTACTCGCATAAAGTGATATATAATATATAGCAAATCTAAACTGCTTGATTGTTTATAATTGCTAAATGTAACTGTAAAATATATAATCGCCCAGCTCTATAAAGTTGTGTATATAAGTATAACCAGCTTTATCCCTATACAGATGTATATGTATAAAAAATTGTCATTTCCTGGATGTTACAATAATGGAATTTTCTCTTTTTTTAAATGGGAAAGATCATGCAGTAACAGTTAAATTTATGTTAAATTTATCCATGTTAATTTTACGTTCAGTTCAATCTTATCATGAAAACCTTAAGGCTTTGGGACACTGATCGTGTGGAAAGTGCTCACTTTTTGTGTCATGAGTCTGTGTTGTCATGGTAACGCAGCATCTGTGTGCCGGAAACTGATTCTCTCTCTTTCTGTCTGTCTGTCTCTCAGGATCTGAAGAAGGTGCTGTCGTTCCCTCCGTATCCGGGAGAGTTCCTGCACCCAGTGGTTTACGCCTGCACAGCTGTCATGCTCCTCTGTCTGTTTGCCTCCATCATCACCTACATAGTGCACCACAGGTAGGGCATTAAATAGGTTTGTTTAAATATCCTACAGTAGGTTTACATGCATCCAAGGTCAAAAACTCTTTATTTTCTCATAATATCCATTGAAGCATCAGCTCTTTTCTCACAGTGTCTGAAACAGTTTGATTAAGAATTCGGTCTCTCTAAACCCCGCCTTTCCGAGAGCCTGCTCTGCTCTGATTGGTCAGATAGCCGGGTCTGTTGTGATTGGTCTAAAACAAAATGCACATTATCATATCTGAATTTCAGCTCTTTCTCTTCACTTGATACAAACAGTAAAGATGGCGTCGGTTTTACCGTATCAATCAAAGTGGATTTGCTTCTCGACATGAACAACACGAACCAAACTCTTCCAGCCTCAGATACAACTACAGTGTTTGAGGGCGGGGCAAAGGTTTGCCAGCAGCCAATGGGCTGATTATGCAAATTAGTTACAAACCTACGTAGGTTCAGCAGGAAGTTCAGCATTTTCTGAAAATCAGTCATGACTGTTTATGTTGCTTTTTTCATTTATATATTTATTTTTTACTAGCTTGATTTATGGTCATTGAATGGCTTTTCTGAGATAAATGTGATCTTACGTGATATTATTGTTCTCAAGCTGATTTATTGATGTCTTTCCATGGTTGAAACGCTGATTGAGCGATTACATGAGACACAATTAATTTCAGTAAGTTGTACTGCATCTTTCAACATTCCTTCTGATGTTCATTCATGTTTATTTGGTGCTGTAACTAAAAAAGAAGTGATGATCAGCTCACAAGGTGGCTTTTTTCCATGTTCATCTTTCTTTAGTGTGTAATGTTGCTGTTCGAGCATGAAAAAAGTTTCCAAAGTCCTTCCAGTGGGAGTTATTCTCTATATCAGTGTCACTGTTTCTGAACTCCCTGAAACGCCTCCACTGTAGTCTTAAGTTTTCTTCCGGGAACAAACACGTCACAATATTCCTTATTTAAATAGTTTCCGCCCACATCATATGCAGAATAATGGGGCGGGGCCTAGATGACTTAGTAGCGTGTTGAAACTGGCGGTTATGGTAAGGGGCGGGACATTTCCCAAACATGCTGCTCCAGCTGACCAATCAGAGCACATTGTACTTTTCAGAAGGAGGGGCTTCAAACAGGGGAACTAAACAGAGTGTTACTGACAGACTGGGAAGAGAGGGAAAAAATTGAACATTCAAGCATGAAAACCTATTGTAGTATAGCCCAGAAATAGATTTCAGACTTTAAAAAATGGTATAAAAGGTCCTCTTTTAGTTTGTTGTAGATGTGCTAGTGAAGGTTGCAGCTGTGACTTACACTTCAATAGTTCAGCTTTATTGATCTTCCATCATGAAGACACTTATGAGTCAGAAGTGGACAGCTTTAAACGCTCCGTCTGTCAGATTTCACATACTGTCACACTTCTGCTCCGCAGCTTTCATCTCAGTTTGCTGTTTGTTTTCCTTCTGACTGTTCTGCTGTGAGTCAGGCGTATCTCGTCCGTGTTTGTGAGCTGTAGACTTAGATTCCTTCATTTACAAGCCAGACGCTCGAGATGAAATCAGTCCATCATCAGGGCTTTGGGGAAATCACACTCCAGCCACAGAATCGTCTGAACTTCGTGTCATCTTATCTTCAGCTATTCGCAAATGAGTCTTTATTGAGTTCTCTAGTAAACATCTGGGGCTAATGTGTCTCTATAAGAGATTTAATCATGATGTTATGGCCTGAAGTTCACCACAGACATCTAGAATGCACTATAAAGTATACTTGACTGTGTTAAACTGGATTGCATGTGAATAAGATGTGTATTTAAGCTGAAATGAAGAATGTAAAAATGGTGTTTTTGTTTTGTGAATTCAGCACTCAGTTTCTGCGTATACTTGAATCAGTTTACATGATCTTGTGTAAAAGGGATCTTTTTTGTCTTTGAAGTATTAAATTATTAATCACTAGCGTTTATAAGTTTGGGATGAGTACCTTTTTTTTCTTTTAAAGAAATTAAAATGAATAGCATATTAGAATGGTTTCTGAAGGATTATGTGACACTGAAGACTGGAGTAAATTTAGCTTTAAACACAAGAAATAAATTACACTTTAACATATATTCACATAGAAAACAGCTATTTTAAATTGTAATAATATTTCACAATTTATACTGTATTTTTGATTCAATAAATGCAGGCTTGATGAGCAGAAGAGACTTCTTTCAAAAACATTAAAAAATCGTACAGACTCCAAACTTTTTAAACCATAGTGTATACTAAATATATGATAAGGTCAATGAAATAAGTCAGCTAGTGAGTCTATAAAAGGAAATGCCACTTCAGTGTTGATGTCACAGTTGTGAGTCTGACAGGCGTATCCATCACAGCATGATTGTATTTGGCTGCTGATCCTGCCAACTTTATCAAGAGTGTAAATGGAAATGCTGTGAGACCTATTTAAAGTCCATCAGATCGTTTTTTCCTGCAGGCTGTGAGACATGCTTGAGTCTCTCTCTCTGTGTCTCTCTCTCTCTCTCTCTCTCTCTCACTCTCTCACACACACACACACATTGGTAAGGCTGTATGGAGTGATGCCAGGTTAAAGCTCCTGACCCAAAGAGACGCCTCACCTGCTCATTCAGCCGAGCAGAGTGCATGATTTATGGGCTCTCGGAGAGGAAATCTGTTCCAGAACTTACAAAGACAGTGTTTTAAGGCGTCACGGGCAGTGGGTTCATGTGATTTTTGTAATGACTTTTAATTTAAGCTAAGCTATTAAGAAACTGGCCATCTGGATCTACTCGCTCTGAGAGGAAATAAAAAGTAGAGCAAGTGATTTCAGCTTGTAAAATGTGATGGTTTGGATCGAGATGTTGTGCTCATGGTGATGTCCACTGTATACACATACATATATAATAAAATTATAATATAATAAATTAAATATATATATATATATATATATATATATATATATATATATATACATACACACATAAAATTATATTAAAATTAAATTATATTATTAAAAAATATATATAAATAAATATTTTGTTTGTATTTTTAGTTTTAAATTTTATTATATATATTTTTATTTTAGAAATAAAATAAACATACTAAAATATTAGATAAAATGTTTCATTGTATTTTATAATATTTTAATTTATATATATTTGTTATTTAAAAAATAAAATAAATAATGCTAAAATCACAAATATTATTTGTTTATTGTTTTTAGTTTTATATTTTGTTATATATTATTTCAAAAATAACAAACATACTAAACTATTTCATAATATATAATAAACAAAAAATGTTTATATATATATATATATATATATATATAAAAATATTTTAATATTATCTTTTTATTTTATACTATACTTTATTTATAATATAAAATAATATAAACACATGTATTAATTTTTTTTAAACATTAAATTATTTTAATTTATGTATTTTATGACTTATTTGATTTAATTTTATATTTATTTATTTATTTTTTTTTTTTTTTAAAGCATATGTACTATAATATAAAAGACAAATAAAAGTAAAAATGTATACTCGGACCTCTTCTGTTTTCAATAATATTTTTATAACCCTCTTCTGATGTCATGTGTCTGTAGTGTTTAATGTCATTCGTTTTTCCCGCGGTGTTTCTGCTCTGTTGTGATGTGTTATGATGACCTGTATGTTTCTCTTATGTAGTCATTTAAGCATTTAATCCGGTTTACACATGTTGACCATATGTTGTGTGTGTCTGTTTTATCCTGCTTTTCCAGTACAATCCGGATCAGTCGGAAGGGATGGCACATGCTTCTAAACTTCTGCTTCCACACGGCCCTGACATTCGCCGTGTTCGCCGGAGGCATCAACCGAATCAAATACCCCATCATCTGCCAGGCCGTGAGTCTCGTGCCTTTTCATCTGCGCTCTCTTTATCTCCCCCTCTCAGATAGTCTCTTTCAATACATTGCCGCCCCTAAAAATCGATTATTCATGTGTAGTGGTGTGTACGGAGCGTGTTTCTGGTTGCTTCATGTATACGGCCTCTGACCTTAATGAAAATGCTTTACAGACTTGAAGTCATCTATTTAGATCATCATATATTTGCACTTTAGATGCCGTTGTGCCTTCAGGTGCTTTCACTGGCGCTTTTGTCCCTTCAGATGGATGTGGATGTGTGACATGACTCTATTCTCGTGTGCAACGCTTAAGGGCTTCAGTCATTGTGTTTCATCCTACATTATGGACTAAAGATAAAGATGATATTAAAGTTTGGGTCAGTGGGACGCTGTACATTTATATAAGTGCAGTGGGTTTGTTTGTCAGTGTGATATCTTGGTGTGTCTTGATTCAACCCTGAACCCTGCAGGCTTCACATGAATCTCTGCTACTGTCTATAAGAGCTTTTTAAACATATTCAGACATAGAAGGCAAAAATGAAATGCAATATTGAAAACTACGCTTATTAATTCTACTTCCTTGAATGTGAATTTGCATCCTGTTTGCTACCTTGACTCATAATCAAATCATATTCAGTAATTTACTAACAATTTAATAACATTATATAACGTTTGCATGCTTTTGAGAGCGCTAAATATGCTGATATTATAATTCTGACTGATATAATAAGCCAATTATGATTTTTACTTTATGGCCTATAGTAGATTTGCATTAGCGCTGTCAAATGATTCATTGTGATTAATCGCATCCGAACTGTGTATATTTATTATGTATATATTTAACAAAAATATATTATATATAAATATGTAAATATATGTGTATACATATGTTAAATATTTCTTAAATAAATACATGTATGTGTGTGTATTTTTATATACATGTAATTTATTCCTGTGATCAAAGCTGAATTTTCAGCATCATTACTCCAGTCTTCAGTGTCACATGATCCTTCACAAATCATTCTAATATGCTGATTTGCTGCTCAAGAAACATTTGTGAAGGATCATGTGACACTGAAGACTGGAGTAATGATGCTGAAAATTCAGCTTTAATCACAGGAATAAATTACATTTTACTATATATTCACATAGAAAACAGCTATTTTAAATTCTAATAATATTTCACATTATTTTTACTGTATTTTCAAATAAATGCAGCCTTGGTGAGCAGAAGAGATGTCTTACTATATCATTAAAAAGTCTTAATTATTCCAAGTATTATTCCAACCGCCATTGTGTGTGTGTGTGTATATATATATATATTAGTTATTTGGAGCAGGAATGAAATGAAAGAAAATAAAGACCAAGCATCTTGCTCATCACCTGTCAAGGTCACTGCAGATTTACATGCGATTGATCACGTTGTACTGGTTGGAACATGTTGTTAAGCTCCGGTCGAACGGCTCTGGGTTTGTCAGGGATTTTCTGTCGGGGTGTTTTCTGTCGGGTTCAGTGTCACGGCTCAAGGTCGTTCTCAGATTTATATTTATTCTCAGATTTATTGTGTTTCATCTCAGAGAGCCTGCGTTGCACCGCCGCCTGTAGAGACGCTGGATTTGATTGGCCTTGGCCGCGTGATGGATGACATGGGAAAGTGTAATCTGTGTAATGGGAATCCGTTGTCAGTCATTGTCTCCTGATGATATGGATCTTTAGAGTTTTGCCCTTTATCTTTCTCTTCTGGATAATTTCACATGAGTGTTTGTGAACATGTATGTTGTTTTCACTGCCCACGCGGCTCCCCAGACAAACTCTGAGACGAGAACGCAGGGAATATGTGATTATTTTATTCGCCGTGTCTGCAAACAGAGCGATGCGTAAGTGGATGAGAGAAATTATATTTAGCCGGGATTCCTGCTGAATATATGACAGCGCAGCATTTAATTTAGATTGCAGATGAACAAAATAATGCAACGACAGAGAAGACAGGAGCTGTAGTATATAGTTACATGTTCAGCTTAACGTTTATCTGTGTGTGTGTGTGTTGCGGTGTTATTGTAGTATCATTAAGATACTATTAGAATTTTTATTTAGATAGACTAGCCTGGCTGATTAATTGGCCTTGAGATTATTAAGATCAGTCACTAACCATTTCAGTTGTTTTATGGGTTTCATTTTCAGGTTTAATGGTGATAAGACACGCATGACATTTGATGTTACTGTCATCCAACCTGATGTGTTTAATGTGTTTGATTTGATAGATGACAACCAAAGGCAAAATTATCACTGAACGAAGCTGTTAAAGAGGCAATTATGTCTGTCTCATTTGCTTTTGCTAAATTGTTTCAGATATCTACTGTTATAAGTTTGGGGTGGGTAAGATTTATGTTTTTAACATTTATTTTATGTTTTAGAAATAAGTCTCTTCTGCTCACCAAGGCTGCATTTACAATTTAAAATTTAAAATAGCAGTTTTCAATGTGAATATATAGTAAACTGTAATTTATTTCAGCATGAATTTTCAGCATCATTACTCCAGTCTTCAGTGTCACGTGATCTTTCAGAAATCATTCTAATATGCTGCTAATAATTGCTGCTCAAGAAACATTTATGATTATCAATGTCATATTTTTGTGGAAACGGTGACTTATTTTATTTTTCAGGATTCTTTGATGGATAGAAAATGTAAAAGAAAACAGCATTTATTTGAATCAGAAATCTTTTGCAACGTCACTTTTGATCAATTTAATGCATCCTTGCCAAATAAAATTATTTGTTGTTTTACCATATTCATGTACCATGGTATTAACATGGTACTTAATGTGCTGCTAAAAATAGCATGATCAAAAAACATTTTGTTTTATCTGGAATTGTTTTGCGCCTCAAACACTTAGCTGTGTGTGTCTGTGTGTGTTTCAGGTCGGGATCGTGTTGCATTACTCTTCTCTGTCCACTATGCTCTGGTTGGGCGTAACGGCACGAAACATCTACAGACAGGTGACCAAAAAACCACAGCAAGCACAGGACGGAGACCACGCGCCTCCTCACCCTGCCAGATCACCCATGCTGAGGTACGAACCATCACAAACGCACGTATGCTCGTCTCCGGGTTTCATTGAGACGTCGTATTGTTCTCGGGTTATGACACTTGCAGAGTTAATTTGAACAAATTAGCCGCTTGGTGCTTGACATTAGTCTGAAGAGCAAATGGTCTGTCGAGATGAACCTCTTACAGTGAAGATGAGAAGACAGTAAACATGAGAGACAGACAGATGCAGCGTCGGGATGTTGATTGTAACCTTCATGTTAACCTTCTGTCAGTGTCAGGCTAATAAGCCCAATCAATTTGTGTTCAGAAGAAATTCAACATGTGAATTAAACACCCGTAGAGAGAATGAGAGTCAGATCGCAGAGCAGCGTGTGTCTAAAACAGTGTGTGATGAGTTCATCTTTACCCTTGGGCTGGTCAGTTTGGTAGTTACCGTTTATACCGCGGTATGTCTGTCGATAGGTAGGACTGCTTTGTTTTATAGTTTGTTAATTGTTGAGTTTAGTTGTTTAACACACAACTTTGTACATTAATAACAATTTAGAGGAATGTATTGTGTGTGTGTATATACATTTTAACATATATATATGTATAATGTGTATATGTGTGTGTGTGTGTGTATATGTATATATATATATATATATATATATATATATATATATATGTGTGTGTATATGTATATATACATATGTATATGTATATATGTACATACATATATATGTATATGTACATGTATATATGTATGTGTGTATGTATTAATCGCATCCAAAATAAAAGTTTGTGTTCGCATAATATGTGTGTGTACTGTGTATATTTAATAATTATATATAAATACACACATGCATGTATATTATTTAACACAAATATATTACATTTGTGTATAAAATATTTATATTTATATATAGAATATAAATTAGATTAGATTTCTTAAAATGTATTCACATGTATGTGTGTATTTATATATACATAATAAATACACACAGTACACACATATATAATGCAAACACAAACTTTTATTTTGGATGCAATTAATCGTTTGACAGCACTAATATATGTATAAATGATGTATGTGTGTTTGTGTGTGTGTATATATATATATATATATATATATATATATTATATACACACACATACACTACACTAAATTGTTATTAATGTACAAAGTTGCATGTTAAACTGCGAACAACTCAACAATTAACAAACTATAAAACACACACACACACACACACATATATATATATATATATATATATATATATATATATATATATATATATATATATAACGCAGCTTGTCTGCTTGTTCTCTGATGACTGGTGCTTCACAGTTTTTAATCTGGGATTTTTGGTACTTCTGAGTGGAATGTTTGGGTTTTATTGTGTTGAAAGTAGGTCACATTGTGTTCTCTCAGCGGCGAGCGTTCAGAAATGGTCTGGCCTGTAAGACGTGAGTCAGATGCTGTAAACCAGACTGACAGAACAATCTTCAGCCCTCTGATGTGGAGCACTTGAGCACGATGCTCAGTTTACACTTCAATTCAGCCTCTTTTCTACAATTAATTTGGTTCTTAATTAACAGAGAACATGAAAATGGTTCAATATTAGTGTACTGCACAGTATACACTGATATATGAAGCCTATTATTTTTTTAAATGTAATTGCAAACGTTAGTATGTGTGTACTATGGCTACAGTATACAGCAGATTATAGTATAGTATAAGAATAGCATGCTATTCTGAAAGTATCCATGAAATGGATCAATAGCTCAATAATGTTTTTCCTCGTCTGTGATGTGCACGTCCACGAGTTTGATTGAAACTTGTTTCTTTCCAGAGTGATTCTGCTGTACGAATGCAAGCGGAGTGATTGTTTTTTCGTTTATCTGTCTTCAGAATAATTCTCTCATGCTTCAAACCTCCTGCGGTTCATTTTATTTCTTTATTGTTGGTTGAATCAGCACATCTATTTTACGCTCTCACATCTTCTCTCTCTCTCTCGGAAGCAGTTTCTCTTTTAGTCGAGCATAAGTTCATGTTGCAGCCTCATTTGAACATGTTTTCTGTGTTTAAAGGCTTATAGAACATCACTTACCTTTTACACTAACATGCTATTAATTACGTCATGTCTGGTTTGATTTCAGGCAAGACACCCTAAGTGAATAGGGTAAAATATAATCAGTTAAATAATTACATTAAGAAATGCAACCAAAAAAAAAAAAAAAAGAAGTATAGTTTTCTGAAATGGTATATTTAAATATGCAAATGATGCATTAACTAATTAAATATGCACTAATTTGCATACATTTTCAAAACTGAAATCTGAACACTTGATAAATCAGGCAAATTATATATGAACAAACTTTCAGAATATAGATATGAATAAAACTGTAAAGTTTGGAGAGTGTAAAGCTGCTGAAGTGGAGATTTCCGATCCGGCTTTTTCGCTTCCGATACCTGGGATTCAGTATCGGCTGATACCAATCCGATATTCGAGTAATAATAATAAAAAAAAGTGCTAAATTACATAATAAACTGTATGCCTCACTGTGTGGAAGAAACTGGGATCATTCTTTTGTGCAAGGCATCAGTCTTGACTTAAACATTACTTTCCTAACTTTGTAAAACAAAATAACAAACAGACGCAAATGTGGTGAATTATTTATTAAATAATTGTGCATCAGTGCAACAACTGTAAATAAACCAATAGCTTCTCTAGCTTGGTAGACATTCAAAATAAACAGGAGTCCAGCTGACTCCTTCATCCATGACTCATGGCTTGTTTTTCATGAATGTTTGAGTCATACATTACATAAACTAAATATATTTATATATAAATATATACTATAAAATTAAAAGACATTTCTTTTAAATTTATAGCGGAGTTTTTTTTTAATGAGGCAGCAACATATGATATATAGGACAGAACAAAAAAAAAAATGCTATTAACAATCTTTCATTGCGCAAAAGTATTATAATATGAACGGCTCCCATACAGAGCGGCACAAATCGCTTATGCGCATCCCGTGTGCAGAATGATGCGCTTGAAGCATAACAGCGCTCCGCATTGAAAAGTTCAAAGCACAAAGGGAAGATATATTGATGCGTATTGTATTATCGGTATCTTTGTCTACAGATGAAGTATAATAATAGAAACATTGAATCATCTTGGACAGAGTTTCGTTGTGTTGACTGTCGTAACCGAACGCGACACGCAGTTTGAATGCTGAATGGAGAATGAGTGAGGGAGGCATTTACATGAACTTTAATTCAACGACTTAAATATTTATCTGTACCTCAAATTAAACTATGGAGTGGCTTCAGAACACTTGAAATGTAGTGCATGGAAACTTTATGGTGCTTTTTAATGTTTTTGTGCCTCTTGTGGGGCTCACCGACTTTATTTTGCTCGTTTTCTTTCCACTAGTCCGAAAGAAGTTATGGAAGCAAAATAGACCAAAACTGACCGGTGCATGAGAAAACAATGGTTTTGCCTAAAAAAAAGTGTCTTGCCTAAAATACTTTAAAAATGTACTACAATAATACAGTAAAAAGCATATTGTGTGTAACTTTTGTTTGTTATGACTGTTGTTCTGCTATTATAGTTAATAGTCAGCTTGTTTTCAGCCCATTAGTCAGCAGATCCTCTGTAAACACTGCAGGTGTGATGAAGGTCGCAGACGCAGTTGTGCAGCTGAGAGAGAGGTCGCCGCACACCAATCGTTTTCACGTTCAGATTTGATCACAGGAATAAATTACATTTTAACATATATTCACATAGAAAACAGCTATTGTAGATTGTAATAATATTTCACATTTTTTTACGTTTTTTACTGTATTTTTTTGTCCAAAAAAATGCAGCCTTGGTGAGGAGAAGAGACTCAATGTTCAAAAAACATTTAAAAATCTTACCGACTCCAAACTGTTCAATGGTATCTAGATAGATAGATAGATAGATGTATTTATTTGTTAAAAACATTTGGAATAATTACGATTTTGAATGAACTTATTTGATAAAAACAAATACAGTAAAAATTGTGAAATATTATTAGAATTTAAAATAGCTGTTTTCTATGTGAATGTGTAGTAAACTGTAATTTATACCTGTGATCAAAGCTGAATTTTCAGCATCATTACTCCAGTCTTCAGTGTCACATGATCCTTCACAAATCATCCTAATATGATGATTTGCTGCTCAAGAAACATTTCTGATTATCTATTCTTTGATTAATAGAAAGTTTAAAAGAACAGCATTCAACATAGATTATTTTATAACATTGTAAATGTCTTTTAATGTCACTTTTGATCAGTTTAATGCATCTTTGATGAATAAAAGTATTAATTTCCTATATAAAAAAAAAAAAATCTTATTTAATACAAACTTTTGAATGGTAGTGTATCACAGTTTCCACAAAAATCTGAAGCAGCACAATTGTTTTCAACATTGATAATAATCAGAAATGTTTCTTGAGCAGCAAATCATCATATTAGAATGATTTCTGAATGATCATGTGACACTGAAGACTGGAGTAATGATGCTGAAAATTCAGCTTTGATCACAAAAATAAATTAAATGTTACTATATATTCACATAGAAAACAGCATTTGAAGTTGTAATAATATTTCACATTTTTACTGTATTTTTTTATTTTAAAAAAGCAGGTGAGCAGAAGAGACTTCTTTCAAAAGCATTTTCAAGTCGTCTTTGATGATTCCAAGGATCTGGTGATTTTAGTTTTATAAACGGCTACATACTGTATCACAGAGCAAACAGCTTTTTCTGAAAATGTTGGATAATTTCATGAATTATGCAGCGTGTTTGGACGACACCCGCATGCCTGCACACAGAGGGTGGCCGTTTTAATCTTGGCCGAACCCCGAAGAGACGCACTGGGATGCTATTGAGATGTCAAAACAGCCCTGAATCACAGCCTGAAATTACAGTCATTTGCTTGTATGTTATTCTGCGAGGAGCACGCGTGTAGTTCATTCCCTTTGGGGAACGTGTGTGTGTGTGTGTGTGTGTGGCGTTTTTAAAGCAGATAATGTGCTGACGCTGGTGTATCTTTGCTCGCCGGGCCGATCTCATGTGATTGACTTTAATGCCGTCTGTCACAGGAGCCGATGGAGAGAAATCAATTTCCCACACACACACACGTTGAATCACATCAGCGCCAGCGTCCTATCAAAGCGACCTTCCACCAGGTCATAGTCTTCCTCCATTTTTCGATGTCTTCAGTTGTGATTCATGAGGATGTGATTCTAAAGCTGTGCATGAAGAGAAGCATTATGGGAGAGTCTGTCCTCATTCACTTTTTACACAGTTATTGAACCGAACTGAATCAACACTGAACTGACTGCGAAGAATCTCAAACAATCTGTATTGTATAAAGCGCTATAGAAATAAAGCTGACTTGACTTTCAGAGCACCACGAGAAGAAAGTCATACAGGTTTGAAGCTCTAAATGATTACATATTTTGGTAACTTTATGACAATGTTAACCTGATTGTAAAGTGTTGCCCTTATTATTGTTTAGATGAGGTAATCCTGGAGTCTCATGGAGGTTGTGCTTTGAAACACCCATGTTAAATGTCACGTTTTGTGCTCTGTAATGACACAAAAGCACAAAAGGAGGTTCAGACTCTTTGGGTCCATTTATATCTGATGATTGTTGTGCTTGAACTTCAGCATCTTCAGTCTGCCATTTTGTAGCTCAGTGAATGTGGGCGGTAAACAGCAGGGCGAGAAGATTAAGTCTGAAAACAGGAAAAAGAGGAGAAGAGGTCATGAAACTGTGTGTGTGTGTGTGTGTGTGTGTGTGTGAGTGTGTGCAGAATGATGGCTACATTAGGAGACATACGGTCCCATGAAAGAAGCACCTCTATCAGGATGTGACAGCACTTTAACACACCCTCTCTCTCTCTCTCTCTCTTTCTCTCTCTTCCCTCTGTTTTTTACCTTCTGAAGATGTTTGATATATTCACGTATTTGCTCTTAAAGGTGCAATATGTAAGAATTTTGCAGTAAAATATCCAAAAACCACTAGGCCAGTGTTATAGATTTTGTTTACTTGAGTACTTACAATATCCCAAATGATTGCAACTATTAAAACTATTAAACTACTAAATCTTGAGAAAATTGCAATTTTAACCAAGGCTCCGAGACGTGTGAGGAGTCGCCTGTCAATTGCGTCATACCCACGTTACCCTCAGTTTCCGGTTTTATTTTGTAGAAACCATGGAAACACCAAAGACACTTTAATATTTACATGTTTTAATAGATTTATAGACAGAAAACTAATTGTTGTTATATAGCTCAACACTTTGTCTTTTTGTTTAAATCTAATATTCTTGATTTTTTGCGAGTACCATGCTTTACCATGCCTCAGAGAAAAACACTATTTTGTGAGGTAGCTAACATAGCATAATCAGATGCAGCTTTATTTTTAGTAACAGTAATACAGAATTCTCCATCATACAATACGTTTTAAAATTAATTGCGTGCCATTTATCAACACAAGCCATCCAGCATTTAATATGATATTCTAAAATCGATCTATCTTACTGCAGTGTGCAACAAGTGTCTCACAGCAGCCGCCGAGCAAACGCACAGAGTAACGTTATAACATTTTCAACACTCTCAAATGTATGTGATAAACAGAGCTGTGTTACCTCATACTCATGACCGGAAAAGCGGAAGCAGCGCCGGCGACTGTGTCATAATAAAAGTTCTGCTGCTCGCGGCGTGTGTTGCGCAATCGCTCCAGAGGCCTCGTTCAGCTCCCACAACACTCGGTCCTGCTCTGCTTCATACTACAGTAACGTTAATAATCGCATCCATGAACATGATTTCTTCACCGAGTCCTATCCCTATTGTTTTGAGGTGAAGACCTCATGTCCCAAGATTCCACGCTCAAACGTGGCGTCATCAAGCCCTGCCTTTGTTTTGAATAGGCCTCTAGCGACCTCTAGCGGATAGAAAATATTACATATTGCACCTTTAAATAGTTTAAAAGTGTTTTTTTATTTTTATTAGAGGTGCCATTTTAACCAAACAGTCGCTGTAGTCTGATAGATTCAAAATGTTTAAGAAAACTAGTAAAATACAGTTAAAATCTGAATAAAAATAATCAAATGCATGTTTTTCACACTTTTTCCTCAAACACATTGAAGAGCGATATTTAATTATGTTCATTTATATGCATCTGTGTTGTTTTCGTAATTATTATTATTATAGTTTATTAGTATTTCGAATTAGCTTTTGCTTTTATATTTCAGGTTTCATTTCAGTTGAATTTTTAGTAATTTTATGTGGTTTTATCATTTTTCCTTAGTTTTTTATTTATTTATTTTTTAATGTTTCTAAATATTTAACTATGATATTTAATTACGTTCATTTAAACGCTTCAGTGTTATTTTAGCAATTATTATTATTTTAGCTTATTTTTTAAATTAACTTTTCATTTCAGTTCATTTTCAGTCATTTTGTATGTGATTTTGTCATTTTTCAGTTATTTAATATTTCTAAATATTTAACTGTGACATGTAATTACGTTAATTTAAATGCATCAGTGTTATTTTAGTTTATTAATATTTCAAATTAGCTTTTGCTTTTATATTTCAGGTTTCATTTGTTTAATTTTTTGTAATTTTATTATGTGATTTTTGTAAAAAAAAAAATATATATATATATATATATATATATATATATATTTCTAAAAATTTAACTACAATATTTAATTATGTTCATATATGCATGCATCAATGTTATTTTGGTAATTAATATTATTATTATTATAGTTCATTAATATTTTTAATTAGCTTTTGCTTTTATATTTTTAGGTTTCATTTAAGTTTAATTTTTAGTAATGTGATTTTGTCAATTTTCATTAGTATTTTTTAATATTTCTCAATAGTCATTTTTATTTTAGTTTTTGTTTAATTTCAGTGTATTGTAGTACTTGAACTTCTAATTTTCATTCAGTTTCATTTTCATCTAATTTCATATTTTATACTAGTATGTCAGCTTTGTTTTTTTTTGTTTTTTTTATAGTTTTAGTTAATGACAACAACACTGATGCATTAGAAGCAGATGCAGATATTTTTACTAAACATCCTAATGAAAAACTAACGTCATGGAGGATGTACAGTTTGAAGAGAATTTTGCAGAGCAAGTTAAAGTTAGTTAATATGTAGTTATAAACATGTTAGTTAACACTGTAAACACAAACACTGTAGACATTTGAAGGAAACTCTAGCACCCCCTTGAGTCCTGGAGTTTAATATTACCACAGTACGTTCACGTCTGTGTTTGTATACTTGTGTCAAGTGTGTCTAGAGTGTCATTTCTGGAGTGTATATTGTGCACGTTTTCTTGTCTATTTCTCATTTTGTCTTTCCTCTAGTTTGGCTTTGGGTTCCCACATCGTTCTTATCCTGATTTTCCTTTGTGTTTAATGCTTCCCTCAAACAGTCCTGACAGTTCAAATATATCACTCATAAAACACTCTCTTCAGTGTTGAAATCAGATGCTGTATTTTTAGCTTCAGCATGGTGAAGCCACATCAAGAACTAGTGAATATGATCATTTGTTTGTGTGTTTTGTGTCTGCAGGTTTTATTTAATCAGTGGAGGAGTTCCCTTTATCATATGTGGCATCACAGCAGCCATCAACATCGAGAACTACGGCAGTGGAGAGCAGACGCCTGTGTAAGTAGCAACTAAATCAATCTTATATGTTCTTTTACAAGTTTAGGTGACACTCTTTCATATACTTGAGTCACTCAGAGTAACTTACTCCATACTAAATATGGAGTTCATCAGTTACATAGTATATCTGAGTGAAACGGCTTCTGGAACAAGAACAAATGTAGGGCGGGGCTTGATTTTGTCTGTGGGAAATTGATTGGATGGTTGTGGTTTGCTATTGGTGAATCTCATGTGAGTGACAGGTTGCCCCGCCCTCGTCATCAGAGAAGAGATGTTGATGCAAGAGGGAGGGGGAAGTTATTCTGATTCAAGATTAAGAGGAACATGAATTTAAAGGGGTCAAGAACTGCATTGTTTTATAATGTTTCCTGGGGTGCACTTATAATGTTAGTATGCTTTTTACATCAAAAATTGTCATAATTTAGAAATAAAAGGCATTTTTCCTACCCTGATTTTAGCCCTCTGATTTGAACGCTCTGTTTTAAGGGGCGTGCCTGCTGTGAGACTTCAGTGTAAACGCCCACTGCTGTGATTGGCTAACATCTTTGCCTATGAAATAGCTAAGTATTACTCTCTGGCATGAAAGGTTGCAGTGATGAACATGTAGCCGATCACAGACGTGTTGTTGAGCGCATGAAAGCAGTGATCTCATCATTGCAACTCAATTTCTGCACACTATAACGAATGCTTTTATCAGAACTAATAGTGCAAACGCGATGTAACTAAGAGATTTGTTGAATAAAACAGAGTTTTCGCGTGAGTCCTATACTGACAAGACACTATACTGTCAAAAAGCACCGTCCTTCGGATGAGATGATGAGACGGATGAAACCGAGGTCCTGACACTCTGTGGTCATTAGAAATACCAGGATGTCCTTCGAAAAGAGTAGGGGTGTTACCCCGACATCCTGGCCACATTTGCCCATTGGCCTCTGTCCATCATGGCCTCCTAATCATCCCCATATTCATCACTCTGTCTCCTCTCCACCAATGCGCGTGTGTTTGGTGGGCGTTATGGCGCAATATGGCTGCCGAAGCATCATCCAGGTGAATGCTGAACATTGGTGGTGGTTGAGGAGATTCCCCCTTCCATATGTAAAGCGCTTTGAGTACCCAGAAAAGCGCTATATAAATGTAAGGAATTAATATTAATTATTATTAATTACATATCAGATCAGGCATTAGAATTAACACAGTTACTGACATGTTGTTGCATTACTGCAATGATGAAGTAGGTGTTGATTTCTTCTGTGGAGGCGGAGTTTCACCTATAGATAGACACATTCCAGGATCAATCGTTCGCTGGGTCTGGTGTCAATAAAAGCTTTTATTGGACTAACAAGGAAGTTTTCATTTCTGAAACTTACAGGATATTCTTATAGTACAATGACCTCTTATATATCAAAAGCTCAAGCTGATTTCTCAGTTCATGACCCCTTTAAAACAATAATGATGTTCACAGATAAATCATTTATAATGAATACTGCGATATTGTCCATTGAATTGTTAATTTTGCTTTCATTGTCTTTGCAGCTGTTGGATGGCATGGGAGCCCAGTCTAGGTGCGTTCTATGGGCCCGTGGCCTTCATCGTCCTGGTGACCTGCATCTACTTCCTGTGCACCTTCATCCAGCTGCGCAAACACCCCGAGAGGAAGTACGAGCTGAAGGCCATGAGCGAGGAGCAGCAGAGGCTGGCTGACGTCCACCAGGGCGAGCCGGGGACTGACGGTGGCCAGTGTCACGGCGGCTGCCCGGGTCTGATCAACCCCTCTATGCTGGCCAACGAGCACTCGTTCAAGGCTCAGCTGCGGACCGCCGCCTTCACTTTGTTTTTGTTTGTCACCACGTGGACGTTCGGCGCCCTGGCGGTAACACAGGGTCACTTTCTGGATATGATCTTCAGCTGCCTGTACGGGGCGTTTTCTGTGACTCTCGGGTTATTCGTACTCATTCACCACTGTGCAAAACGCGACGACGTGTGGCACTGCTGGTGCGCATGCTGTCCTGGACGACGCCCGAATAATAAGGCTTGTCACGCACACAGCCGGCCCAAAGTCAACGTGAATGGTGACACGCACAGCCACTGCCATTCGGACGCACATTGTCCGGGGAAATCGATTCTGAGCCACTCACACTGCGCGTGCCAGAATCACGTGACCTGCCTGACGCCGGTTTCGCCATGCTGCGCCGCCCTGCACACGCAGCAGCTTCTGGAAGACGAAACTACCCCGCGTGTGCTGCTCCATGCCGACCCCGAAGGATACCGACCCGCCGTGCATCTGCACCGCTGCTTGAAGCCCGTCAGGACTAAAGCGAGACGGCATCGGGAAAGGGAACTGGCCTTTCGGATTCCCTCCGGTGCTGACGGCGCGAGTGCGCACAGCTCGCGCACCAACAGCCCGCACAGCCACATCTGCCACCTCGCTCACGAGGCGCACCACGTTTGCCACCACGAAGCTCTCGCGCTTTGCCACCACCACGTGTGCTGCGCCAAGGACGAGCTTCTGAATCCGCCGGACACAGGCGAGACCTTTCTGTGTGGGTGCGGGAAGACAGCAGAGGACGATCTCCATCACACCCACATCGAGTTGCACGCTCGCAGACAATCGCTGCCCAATCAGAACGGCATTCTCAAGGGAAGCGCGCTCTATCCCTCCGACAGCACGGGGAATATACGCACGGGACCCTGGAGAAACGAAACTACCGTGTAGTTCAAGGGCTCAACCGAACTCCAACCCTAGGATTTAAGAAAGGAACTTTTTTTAGTACCATCCCAAGTTTCATTAGCTCTTTCCTGCATTGTTCATTGTACAGGATGTTTGCATTGGCTCCTCGGATCGTACAAACGCAAGAACAAAATAACCTGGGGCCTCATTTATAAAGACAAAGTGCATAGAATGATCCTATATGTGAACGTTTGCAAAAGTTACGACAGTTTACAAAATATTTCTATAGATGATTTATCAAGTTCCGTATGCACAAAAAATGTTCGTAAATATATACATACATAAAATGTACTGTATAAACATTTCAGTGATGTAATTAGCACAAAGCAGTTCAAATTTTATGGAAATCATATGTGCGGTAGGCATTGCCTGGTTTCTGTACTGTGTGTGTGTGTGTGTGTGTGTGTGTGTGTGTATATATATATATATATATATATATATATATATACACACACATACATAATAATTATACACAGTACATTGTAAACAAACTTTTATTTTGGATGGGATTAATTGTAATTAATCGTTTGACACCACTTTTATATATATATATATATATATATATATATATAATTTTAGTGGTGTCAAACGATTAATGATTGTGTGTGTGTGTGTGTGTGTGTGTGTGTGTGTGTATGTATGTATGTGTGTTTTTTATTTTTATTTTTTCAGGTAATTATTAATGAATTACACCGAAATGTGGCCATACAACAGTTTATTTTTATATTTTCATGTATATACATGTATATGTATGTGTAAAAAAATGTATAAATATTATTTTTTGAGGAAATAATTAATTAATTATCAAAATGTTGCTCATTTGTGCATATAATAATATAAATGCTCATCATTATTGCCTATTTATTTTTACATATTCATATTGTTGTGTAATTGAATTACTGGTCAGTTCCTGCCTTTATAAATCCTGATTTGTTTCTCTCTTTTGGCATAGGATAAAATCCATGGAATTTAAGATCAATTCTATCTGCGTTTGATAAATGAGGCCCCTGGTTTTACTTTTGCAGCATCAGAGTTAGAGCACATGTTTATTGGCCACGTTCACACTGCAGTTCAATCTGGTGTCACTTCTCTTATGGGAGTTTATGTGGTTCTTATAAACAGAAGTGGCAAACAAACGTATTTCTGTGCAGCCTGTACAGAACCAAACTGGTCGTCAGTCCCAAAACTGCATTGTGTACGTGAATATTGTGTTCGTACCTTTACCAAACTGGTACATTTATCTCTACAGGTAACAAACATTGCCATAATTGGTGTGCGTGTATGTGTGTGTGTGTGTGTGTGTGTGTGCGTGTGTGTGTGTGCGTGTTACGTTGTGCAAGTGTGTTTGAGTGTATGCAAACGCAATCAAGTTTATGTGATGAAAAGAAGCATTTCAAAGGATTTTGCCATATATTTATTTTCATAGATGTATTGAGAGTCCCTCAAATGTCTGAATCATTTCTGAGAAAAACTTCCAAATACATGAAAGTTCACCAGCAATTTTAAACCATCCATAGTCCATTAGCTCAACATGCTTAATATATACTGTGAATATCAACTAGCGAAAACTTAGTAATACACAAAAAAGGCCTGCTTCTGTCTAACTTCTGTTCTGCCGTTGAAATGTGCAATGTAAACAGACAAAGAAGCTCTGTTCCGAATCCTAGTGAGCGACAGCATTTTTAAGGCATCACATGTGCGGTTCAGCAACTGCGTGATTCTGCTGCCTTATAAGAAACCTAATTGTAACGCAGCACTGTATGTATACTGTACATCGTAGAGAAGTCCGTTCCAGAATGCATTGCTCTAAGCATCAAATAATGTATCCAATATGTCCAACGATTTAATAGAAATGTGGGTTCTAAATTTATTTCTTTCAAGACTAAAAAGTATTGATATAAAAAAATCCAGACTATTTTACCCATTGTTTGTGTGTGATGTGTATTTTTATGATTATTACAGTACTGTGTCAGCTAATTCAGACTATTTTGCGGAAAAATATTTAAGCCTAAATTTAAGATTTAAGTATTTGAATTGCATTTCAAATATCCATGCGTTTGGATCACACACAAATGAAACAGATCAGATTTCTGTCATAGTACTTATAAACTGAATGTGTTTTAAATACACAATATCCAGGTTTATATATTTATCATCAATAAATCCAATTTTTTTTGTGAACTGAATATTGCTTGTTCATATTTTAACCATGTTCATACTTTTTATCTGAAGAAATGTAATTGTTTTCACAATGAACAGATTTCATGTTAATGACAAAAATGCATCACATTAAGTTTATTAATTTATGTTAAAACTGTGGGTAACACTGTACTTAAAGTCTTTATATATAATGAGTTATTCATAATGTATGTTAAAATGCATTATATCTAATTGTAACCTAAGTTTAAATGCATTATAGTATTTGCAGGTTCCTTGTTACATCTGAAATTGGCTGTCTTGTGTTTTAATGCATTATACTTGCTAAGTGTGTTCAGTGAATATATATTATATTTGTGGTTACACTTCTTGATAATTGAGATCATACAATGAATTATAAGGTGCATTACAAGGCATAATTAGTGCATTGAAAATCTTTGATAATGCATTATATATAAAGGCTTTAAGTAAAGTGTTATCAAACTGTGTAATCCAAATGGATGCAATTTTCATATGCAATTCAAATACATAAATGTTGAATTTCTTGAGTGTGGAGCATGAGGTTTTAGAGGGTGAAGCGGCTCACTAGGTTTTGGAACGGAGCGAGAGCGTCTCTCTAGTTGTTCTATAACAGATCTGTGCTGATTCTTTACTGTTTCTATGGTGAATCACTGTTCTGTCGTCAAGGAGACGTTGTTTGTGCAAGAACATCATCATTGTGGTACTAGAAGGAAAAATGACAATAATTTGATGCTTCATTGGTGAACAGTCGTTGTAGCAGCCAGGTCTGCTTAACATCACAAACTGTGGAAGAAAAACTAGTAATGCTCTTCACCAAACTAGTCTAGCTGAAGGAAATGAGCGACGGTGACCTGCTGCGATCTGGTGCTCAGACGGCTCATTAATTTACATACAAATATCACGCTGAGTTCACGCCTCATGTTTTTCCAAAAAATGACATCTGGAAATGAGAGTAAATCTCAGTAAATCTGTCAAGAACATATCCTGGTCATATTTCTATGGAAGCTTGTTTCTGCCACTGTATATAAAAAAAAAAGGTAACTTTAAGGTGGAATTTTTCTCGCAATTGCAAGTTTATATATAGCAATTCGTACTTTTTTTTTCTTACAATTGCACATTTCTCACAATTATGACTTTTTTGCAATTACGAGTTTTTCACAGTTCAGACTGTTGTAACGGACGTAGGCCAGTGAGAGCTGTGCACGTAAACCTTACTCCCCTGATCTCAAGAGGTGCTCTAGTGACTGACGCTAGAGGCTACAGTCTTTAGCCTCCTTGTTAGAACGCCCGCCTCTCATATGGGAGACCCGGGTTCGAGTCCCGCTTAAAGCGGGCAGTTTGAACAGGAGGGGTTACACCTTGTTTTTTCGCAATTATCTTTACAATTTCTCGAGTTTTTTCAATCTCAATTCTGCCTTTTTTCCCCTCATTATTTCCCCTCATTATTTCTCGTACTTGTGAGTTTCTCACAATTCTGTTTTCCTCATAATTGAGTTTTTATATCACAATTCTGACTTTTCTCATAATTGCGAGTTTTTATATCACAATTAAGACTTTTTTTCTTGCAATTGCGAGTTTATATCACAATTCTGAGAAAAATGTCCACTCGCAAAAAACTCGCAATTACCTTTATTTATTTATTCATTTTGTCATTCCTTGGTGAAAACAAGCTTCCATATATTTCCCCTTAAAAAAAAAAAAAAAGTTAATTAAAGTTATTATATTATATTTAAAAATATATATATATATATATATATATATATTAGAAAAAATATTTTCATTAAAGTAAATTACGCCTATTTTAGGAATATTTTAAGATGTATTCTTATTATTTATTATTATTATTATTTATTTTTATTTTATTATTGTTTTTGTTTTGTTTTTTCATTGTGATGAGGTCAATGTGTTTAACTGCCATGACATGACTTTGTTTTTTCTTTATGAATTTAAATGTGACCTGGACATGTTTTTTGAGATTCTCCATTTTACATTTAAATTTGACTTTCAGAGTATCAAATGGAAAGGTTTCCTCCCGAGGAAAAGCAACAGGTTTAGCAGTATTTAATGCACCATTTGACAGAAAAGCAGAAAAGAGGGATTAATTTCACGCCTTCCTGTTTCCTCTGAAGTGCTGCACTCTGATTGGCTGTCCTGGTTTTAGCCGGGTTAATGCCACCCGTCAGCTGTTTTATTTTCTGTCCATGTGTTTCCATGCACCACAGATTGAGATAATAAATAATGAAAGATATTTAAATGAAGAGATGTGTGTGGATGTGGAAGATTCGTATGATAGAGGGGGAAATCTGTCTCTTGTTTATTGCTCAGTATCTGAGTTCAGATGTTGATTTGTACAGTATGTTTGTTTTAATGCATCTGTCCATCTTTGTTACCGCAGGATTGTGGATTTACACTGTGAGATTTTCTGTCAGTTTTGGAGAATGAATTCAGAAGGTGCTGTATGTTATGAGAGAGAAACTACAATTATAACTCAATCCTGTAGAACTGTATGTCTGCACTCCTTTTATTTTTAATGGTTCAAATTTTTACAAAAAAAAAAAATCTTTCAGTCAATCTTAGCTTGAATATCAAATTATGGACCTTAATCAGGTCAAGGGGTTGTACTCTCTTAAAGTTATAGTTTATGTCAATGCATTTCCACAAAATGTCCAATATTTCATCAGCTGAACATTTGACATTTCTGTCCTTCAAATTAAACTGGGTGTCTACCATGAATAATGTCCATAATTAAGAGTTAAATTATGCTCTATGATGTCTAGCTTGTGGCCAGAATATTTGATCTGCTCTGAAGCAAGAAAATAATCCTTATCTATTAAGTCACAGCATATCTGCTTCATACTTTTGTGGAAACCATGATACACTGCCATTCAAAAGTTTGGGATTAATAAATAAATAGGAAGGCAATAAATTAATCAAAAGTGACAGTAAACATTGATAGATTTCTGTTTCAAATAAATGCTGTTCTTTTGAACTTTATATCCATCAAATAATGAATGAATGAGTGAGTGAGTGAGTGAGTGAGTCAGTGTGTTAGTGGGTGAATTAGTGACTGATTTAGTGAGGCAGTGAGTGCGTTAGTGAGTCAGTCAGTGAGTGAGAGAATTAGTGAGTGAGTCTGTGAGTAAGTGAGTTAGTGGGTGTGTCAGTAAATGAGTGAGTGTGTCAGTGAGTGAGTGTGTCAGTGAGTGAGTGTGTCAGTCAGTGAGTGAGTGTGTCAGTGAGTGAGTGGGTGAGTCAGTGAGTAAATGAGTGAGTGTGTCAGTGAGTGAGTGGGTGAATCAGTGAGTGAGTGGGTGTGTCAGTGAGTGAGTGGGTGAGTCAGTGAGTAAATGAGTGAGTGTGTCAGTGAGTGAGTGGGTGAATCAGTGAGTGAGTGAGTGTGTCAGTGAGTGAGTGGGTGAGTCAGTGAGTAAATGAGTGAGTGTGTCAGTGAGTGAGTGGGTGAATCAGTGAGTGAGTGGGTGTGTCAGTGAGTGAGTGGGTCAGTCGGTGAGTGAGTGAGTCGGTGAGTGAGTGTCAGTGAGAGAATGAGTCAGTGAGAGAATGAGTCAGTGAGAGAGAGAGTGTGTCAGTGAGAGAGTGAGTCAGTGAGAGAATGAGTCAGTGAGTGAGTGTGTCAGTGAGAGAGTGAGTCAGTGAGAGAGTGAGTCAGTGAGAGAGTGAGTCAGTGAGAGAGTGAGTCAGTGAGAGAGTGAGTCAGTGAGAGAGTGAGTCAGAGAGAGTGTGAGTGTCAGTGAGTCAGTGAGAGAGTGAGTCAGTGAGAGAGTGTGTCAGTGAGTGAGAGAGAGTGAGTCAGTGAGAGTGTGTCAGTGAGAGAGTGAGTCAGTGAGAGAGTGAGTCAGTGAGAGAGTGAGTCAGTGAGAGAGTGAGTCAGTGAGAGAGTGAGTCAGTGAGTGAGTGTGTCAGTGAGTGTGTCAGTGAGTCAGTGAGAGAGTGAGTCAGTGAGAGAGTGAGTCAGTGAGAGAGTGAGTGAGTGTGTCAGTGAGAGAGTGAGTGAGTGAGTCAGTGAGAGAGTGTCAGTGAGTGAGTGTGTCAGTGAGTCAGTGAGTGAGTGTGTCAGTGAGTCAGTGAGAGAGTGAGTCAGTGAGAGAGTGAGTCAGTGAGAGAGTGAGTGAGTGTGTCAGTGAGAGAGTGAGTCAGTGAGAGAGTGAGTCAGTGAGAGAGTGAGTCAGTGAGAGTGTGTCAGTGAGAGAGTGAGTGTGAGTGAGTCAGTGAGAGTGAGTCAGTGAGAGAGTGTGTCAGTGAGTGAGTGTGTCAGTGAGTGTGTCAGTGAGTCAGTGAGAGAGTGAGTGAGTGTGTCAGTGAGAGAGTGAGTGAGTGAGTGTGTCAGTGAGTCAGTGAGTCAGTGAGAGAGTGAGTGTGTCAGTGAGAGAGTGAGTGAGTGTGTCAGTGAGAGAGTGAGAGAGTGAGTCAGTGAGAGAGTGAGTGAGTGTGTCAGTGAGAGAGTGAGTGAGTCAGTGAGAGAGTGTCAGTGAGTGAGTGTGTCAGTGAGTCAGTGAGAGAGTGAGTCAGTGAGAGAGTGAGTCAGTGAGAGAGTGAGAGAGTGTGTCAGTGAGAGAGTGTGTCAGTGAGAGAGTGTGTCAGTGAGAGAGTGAGTCAGTGAGAGAGTGAGTCAGTGAGAGAGTGAGTCAGTGAGAGAGTGAGTCAGTGAGAGTGTGTCAGTGAGAGAGTGAGTGTCAGTGAGTCAGTGAGAGAGTGAGTCAGTGAGAGTGAGTCAGTGAGAGTGAGTCAGTGAGAGTGAGTCAGTGAGAGTGAGTCAGTGAGAGTGAGTCAGTGAGAGTGAGTCAGTGAGAGTGAGTCAGTGAGAGTGTGTCAGTGAGTGAGTGTGTCAGTGAGTCAGTGAGAGAGTGAGTGAGTCAGTGAGAGTGTCAGTGAGTGAGTGTGTCAGTGAGTCAGTGAGAGAGTGAGTCAGTGAGAGAGTGAGTCAGTGAGAGAGTGAGTGAGTGTGTCAGTGAGAGAGTGAGTGAGTGTGTCAGTGAGTCAGTGAGAGAGTGAATCAGTGAGAGAGTGAGTCAGTGAGTGAGAGAGTGAGTCGGTGAGAGTGTGTGTCAGTGAGTCAGTGAGAGAGTGGGTCAGTGAGTGAGTGTGTCAGTGAGAGAGTGAGTCAGTGAGAGAGTGAGTCAGTGAGAGAGTGAGTCAGTGAGTGTGTGAGTGAGTCTGAGTTTGAGAGTGAGTCAGTCAGTGAGTGAGGAGTTGAGTGTGTGTGTGTGTGTGAGAGAGAGAGAGAGAGAGAGACTGAGTGAGATAAAAAAAAAATGCATCATGATTTCCACAAAAATCTGAAACTGTTTTCAACATTGATAATAATCAGTAATTTTTCTCAAGCAGAAAATCATCATATTAGAATGATTTGTGAAGGGTCATGTGACACTGAAGACTGGAGTAATGATGCTGAAAATTCAGCTTTGATCACAGGAATAAATTACATTTAATATATTCACATAGAAAACAGCTGTTTAGCTATTTTAAATTGTAAACATATTTCACAATTTGTTTTACTTTATTTTTGATCAAATAAATGCAGCTTTGATGAGCAGACTTTTCAAAAAAAAAAAAAAAAATGATTCCAAACTTTTGACTAGTAGTATATTAACAAAAAAGACAGCAGCCAAAAAGTGTATTTTGATTAGGTTTGTGGAGATGCAAGTGAGAGATGCGATGGAGGAGAAATAAGGACTTGCATTTCAACCTATTCCTCTCGTGTGACAGACCTGAATCTGTATTCTGAAGCCAAACTACATCACCATAAATGTGCTTTCCACCATATAATGCAAGTATTTAATTGTTTTGTGTGTTTTCAGAGTCGCTCCAGGAGATCATGCTCACGTGTCGGTTCTAAAAATCTCACTCTGTTTGACAGGCGTGAAATCCCTGAATACCTTTAATATATTCAGGGGTCTGAACACGAACCCCCAAAATAGATCAGTGCAGAATCTCCTGCCAAATACAAACTTTTGCAGGCAGAGACAGAGAGAGAGAGAGACGCAGGTGAGTGTGGTGTCTCTCTGAGTCAGTGTTGTGTGTAATTAGCTCTTATTTAATTAAAAAGGCCTTGTAAGAGTTGATTGTGTGTCAGAGACTCCAGAGCTCATGAAGGTGAGTGTGAAGAACTGAGGAAAGTGTTTAGAGCCGCTGACCGACATACTGATGATGATGTAATTTCCTCTTAATAGGTCGATATTTCATTCAGTAACAGTATTTTACATGTATGTCAGCAATGTTTCTTTCGCTTGTTTCTGCTTCTTCTTCGCCTGTGTTTTGATCAGGAGATTCTGTACTCTTTCAGAAGATGCTTAATAGCGCCCCCTGCCGTATAACAGTGAAAGCATGGTTTGCCGTAAAATTCCGTCAATGGTGGGGAAAGAGTTCATATTTATTTTCTTAACTGTCTAAATGCATGCATCCATATTCATTCGTACAGTCTTTTAATGAAGTGTTGTAAATGTGCAGGAGGATCTGTAATGGAGGTCAAATCATCATGGCGTTATATTTGACACGGCTGGTGACACTGTGGATTTGTCTTACATAAGGACACGCATTCATATTCAAAAGTCTCTGTCCTTTATGTGACATTAACTAATGAAATGATATTTCTATGTATTATGTACATATTCATTATCTGTCTCACATTCACACACAGTCTCTCCTGATAATGAACACGTGACATACTGTAAACTGTGATTAATATGCTAATTTTGCCTTCTGCTCACGCTCAGACAGGATATAGAGGGAGGAAAGCAGACGGATTGAAGGTGACAGAAGAGCGATAGAGAGATTGTGACACAGCAAAACACCGACTGATCTGATTTAACAGACACTCAAGGTGTGAAAGACATCAGAGCATCTCACAGCAGCTTCAGTTACACTATTTTTGTCTTGTTTTCCAGTATTGGTGTCTAAACATTCTTAAATCAAGAAAAACTTGTTTTCCCTTTGAATTAAGTTGGTTTCTGACCCCATTGGCAGATGTTTGTTCTTGTTTTAAGCATAAACGCACTTCATTTTTTTTTTTTTTTTCAGAAAACAAGACTTAATATCTTCAGTCATTTTGCTTCTCCAGTAAATGTATCTTGATTTAAGAATGTTTAGATATTTACTGGAAAACAAGACAAAAATACATGATTTTCTTTGCAGTGTGTTGGTCTTTATCTTGAAGGGAACTTCTAAAGTCTTTTAGCAAATTTAAAAAAGCTGAAATTGGAGTGATTGAAATGAATCTTCTCTTTTGTTGCAGCTCTCAAATCAGCCATCAGGTTTGACGTCAGTGGCGTTTGTTCACAAGACATGACGTCTGAGGTTATTCGTGTCCAGTGTGAACCATATTTCATTTGAAAGCTTCAGCGGAGGGAAATTCATCTGCCATAATTTCATAATAATGCATGCATCACATGGCTACTTTTATGATGCTTTTTATTCATTTCGATTAAATGTTTGAAATTAGTTTTGTAGAGAAATACTCTTAAAAATAAATGTTTTTATTGGCATCAGTGTTTTTCAGAAGGCTCTTTAAAGTGGAAAAAAGTTCTTTAGATTATTCAAATGTTCTTCACACTAAGAAAAAAATGGTTCTTTTAAGAATTGATCACTGAAAGGTTCTTTGAGGAACCAAAAATGGTTCTTCAGTGGCTGTGAAAATCCCTCTTTTGAAACCTTTATTTTTAAAAGTGTATATGACTGTCTTTACAAGAACTGATATTTGAATGGGGAAACAATGTTTCTATTAATGTTCCTCTTTCATTAGTGTTTAAAAGCATACGTGAGTGAGTGTGTGTGTATCTGATTGACTGAGTGACAGTGTGTGAGTTAGTGTTTGTGTGTGTGATTAAGTGAGTGATTGTGATTGTGAGTGTGTGTGTGCGTGTGTTTTTGTGACACATCAGGACACAAATTTGTATAATGGACATAGGTATTACAAGGAGAGGGTGACTTATGAGGACATTACCCCATGTTCCCATTTTTCAAAAGGCTTATTAATCATACAGAATGATTTTTTTTTTTTAGAAAGATGGGTAGGTTTAGGGTTTAGGTGTAGGGGGATAGAAAATACGGTTTGTACAGTATAAAAACCATTACGCTTATGGAATGTCCCCACAATTCACAAAAAACAAACGTGTGTGTGTGTGTGTGTCTGTCTAAGGAATAAGGACGCCAATAATGAACATGGTTATATCTTTACATTTATGAAGAATAAAATATTTTTTTTCCATTTTAGCCAGAAGGCAAAAGCTGATGGATGAAGTATGAAGACACATACGGGTACAAATCATTAATGGTCTTTTAAGTGAAGTGTCTTGCCTGCGTTGTGCTGTGAGGTGCTTGTGCAGACAAACAACACTCATATTTCATTTTTGAGAAACGTAATCATCTAGTTTCCAATGTTTTCTACTGTGTTCTGATTCAGAGAAACTATACAAATCTGTGGTCTGATCAGCTATTAGGTTGCTTCACTCAGTTCTTTGTTTATTAGCAGCTCATTAGTCATTATGTGTCTCATCCAGTTGGTGAAGCTGGTAAAATGCCCATGGCTCACACAGGTTATATCGAATATGTGAATTCATGTGATGTGGGAAAAATTCTCATAACCAGTGGAAATGTATCTGAACATGAAAGCATTCATGTCTCAAAGTGTTTTATAAGAGATTGAGAGTCAGTGTTTGATTCTCCTCAGTGATGTTCTGCCATCTAGTGGCTGATTTATTCAATAGACTTGACTAACCTAGTTTACATGAAGGTCTACAGTGTATAAAATTAAATTAAAATAATATTTAATGAAATTTGTGTCCTAAATATGTTTATGTAGTTTTATAAATCAATAAGGCACAGAAAGTCGTGCTTTATACTGTTTTATACTGTTTCTTTGTTGTTTCTATTTATTAATATGTTGAATGAACTTTTTATATTTTCAGTTTTCGTTCTAATTTGAGCATTTCTGGTATTTTTTATTTTAGTCATTTCTATTTAGCTTTCATTTATTTTTATTTCAGTTTTAGTCATTTTAGTAAGTGTTCTGTCTAATATTTTATTTTAAAACATATTAAAAAATTACAAATTTGAATAGTTTTATTTTAGGTTTTAGAAAACAATAACAACACTATTGTGAATGCATGTAATTTTGTTACATGCTTTTGTCATTTAATTTTTGAAAATAATATTTCTATTTGGCTTTCATTTATTATTATTTTAGTTTTTTTTTATAGTACTTACTCAACATTTCTAATTTTCCTTTTAACTTTTAACCTTTTAAGTTTTTCCATCTTATATTCATATTTTATTTCAGCTTTATTTCCAATTTAAGTTTTATTTTTTGATTATGATAACAACACTGTTATGTATATACTTTTTTATTTCAGTTTTAGTCACTTTAGTAATTTATTTATTTCTAATTTTCTTTTGAAGTGTTCTATCTAATATTTTATTTTAAAACATATTAAAATATGACAAATTTGAATAGTTTTATTTTAGTTTTTAGAAAACAATAACACTATTGTGAATGCACTTTTATAGTAATTTGTTACATTTGTTGCTTTTGTAAATAATATGTCTATTTGGCTTTCATTTATTTATTTTTTATAGTACTTCAACTAAAATTACTGAACATTTCTAATTTTCCTTTTAACTTTTAACCTTTTAAGTTTTTCCATCTTATATTCATATTTTATTTCAGCTTTATTTTTAGTTTTTGATTATGATAACAACACTGTTATGTATATACTAGTCATTTTGTTACATGCTTTTATATTTTTAAAATAATATTTCTTTTTCACCTTCATTTATTTTTATTTCAGTTTTAGTCACTTTAGTAACTTATTTATTTCTAATTTTCTTTTGAAGTATTCTGTCTAATATTTTATTTTAAAACATATTAAAATATGACAAATTTGAATAGTTTTATTTTAGTTTTTAGAAAACAATAACACTATTGTGAATGCACTTTTATAGTAATTTGTTACATGCTTTTGTAAATAATATTTCTATTTGGCTTTCATTTATTTATTTTTTATAGTACTTCAACTAAAATTACTGAACATTTCTCATTTTCCTTTTAACTTTTAACCTTTTAAGTTTTTCCATCTTATATTCATATTTTATTTCAGCTTTATTTTTAGTTTTTGATTACGATAACAACACTGTTATGTATATACTAGTCATTTTGTTACATGCTTTTATATTTTTAAAAGAATATTTCTTTTTTGCCTTTATTTGCTTTTATTTCAGTTTTAGTCACTTTAGTAACTTATTTATTTCTAATTTTCTTTTGAAGTGTTCTGTCTAATATTGTATTTTAAAACATATGAAAAAAATTACAAATTTGAATAGTTTTATTTTAGGTTTTAGAAAACAATAACAACACTATTGTGAATGCATGTAATTTTGTTACACGCTTTTGTAATTTAATTTTTGAAAATAATATTTCTATTTGGCTTTCATTTATTTTTATTTCAGTTTTTTTTTAGTACTTCAACTAAAATTACTGAACATTTCTAATTTTCCTTTCAACTTTTAACATTTTAATTATATTCATATTTTATTTCAGCTTTATTTCCAACTTTTAAGTTTTATTTTTCGTTTTTGATTACGATAACAACACGGTTATGTATATACTAGTCGTGATTTTATATTTTTAAAAGAATATTTCTTTTTCGCCTTCATTTATTTTTATTTCAGTTTTAGTAATTAAAGTACTTCAGCTAAAATGACTCAACATTTCTTGTTGTTTAAGTTTTTCATCTTATATTCATATTTTATTTCACCTTTTTTCCAATTACCAGAATTTAAAATGACCTATTTTTTTCTCCTGTTAGTTTTAGTTGTTGTTAATATTGACAGCACAGCATGACCTCTTTGCTTCACTGAAGCCTGAACATCCCTTAAACACCCAGAGAAGAGTTTCATCTGATTAAACTGGTCCGGCAGTAAATCATCTTTAGATTCTCAGTAATCGTAGCTTATGTTGTTCATCTGCTCTTGGTAAACGTGTTTGTCATAGTGTAACTGCTGTTTATGTAGTGAAGGTCAGCAGACAATAATGCGGTATCAGCAGAGGGCATGACTCCAGCTCGCTGAATTACTGTTGCATTATGTTCGGATGGCTCGGGTCCAGTGCTGTAATTCAGCGTGAGATTAGCTGACCGGAGGCTCGGAAAGCAGAAACCACATGATCTTCTGATGCCGCTGTAGCTCACGCTTCTGTGGGCTCGTCTTCTCAATGCCATTCCGGCGGTGATGCTTTTTGTAGGTGTTTATTTCTGTGGCTCATGTCTCGAGGATGAATATTTTGGGAGAATTTGATTTACGTCCAATTTGCATTCTAAAGCTGTGAGGCGCCTTAAGGGAGACGAACGAAAATGTGCTTATTTGTTGATGGAAATTCCTGCTAGAGCTGCGATGAGAATGTGAATATGATACAGGGTCGGTAGCAGCTCATCAGGCTTTTTCTCTGAGCACCGCGACTTTAATATCTGCAGGATATTATCTGAAATTCTGCTTGAACTTGTTAGCCGTTCATTCCCGAAGTATGAAGAAGTGTTGTTCATTTCACCGGCTTCTGGAGGAGATTCATTAAAGGGATAGTTTACCCAAAAATGAAAATTACCCCATGATTTACATACCCTCAAGCCATCTTCTTTCAGACAAACAAAATCAGAGTTAAAATATCCCGGCTCTTCCAAGCTTTATAATGGGAGTGATTGGAGGATGAGATTTTGAAGCCCAAAAAAGTGCATCCATCCATCATAAAATATACTCCATTTAAAACTTTATAAAGTAAAATAACAAGCTTTCGGCACGACAGCCATACGCATTCGACTTACATCTAAAAAGCATTAACTTCCGCACCGTAGTACACAATGCAATGCCGTTCTACGTTATGTCCTACATTATAATGCGTAGTAGGGGAGCGAGGGCACAAACTAACGTGGGGTTCGTTGTAACACACATGGTTTAAATACTTCCACACACGCTAGCATGAAGAAATTTAGCATATTTACTAATTGCCATATTGACAATATACAGAAATCTTTGGAAGATATCAATCAGGAAGATTGCAGTCTATTATAAATGATTTATCCGTGCACATCGTTGTTTTAAATTCATGTTCCTCGAAATCTTGAATCTGAAGATCTTCCCCTCCCTCTTGCATCAACATCTCTTCTCTGATGACGAGGGTGGGGCAACCTGTCACTCACATGAGATTCACCAATAGCAAACCACAATCATCCAATCAATTCCCGACATACAAAATCAAGCCCCGCCCTACATTTGTTCTTGTTCTAGAAGCCGTTTCACTCAGTGGCCTCTCACTGCAGAACACACGAGATCCAGGGGGCGGAGACGGGTAGGTTAAGGGATATGTAAAGTGGGAGGAGTTGATCCAAATCCAGTGGGTGGAAATGGGTACGTTTAGGGATATGTAAAGTGGGAGGGGTTGGATATAGACCCCGCCCCCTAGATTTCATGTTCTGCAGTGAGGACCATCTTGTTTCACTCAGATATACTATTCCGTACTGTCTCCTCTCTTGTTAACCTAAAGGCCAGATGCAGGTCAGCATTTTCAGTATTTGTTAACATTCATTTTCAGCCTCGGGGCGAGTCAGAGAACATTCACGCGTGTCTTTGCAGGCTTGACCTGTCAGAGCTGGACACATCTGCTGCTGTCATGAAGCTCTGGGGCAGATGAATCTGTGAAACCAAAACACCCAGATGGCCACGAGAGAGAGAAAAGTGCTCTGTCACAGTGAGTCGCTGTCTAAATGAGTAGTACATCACCTCTGTAAGAGACACTGTGTGTATGCTCAGTTTGTGTGTGCATACACTGGCGGTCAAACCGAATAATTCCGAGTTTTGCTCAGCAAGGCTGCATTTATTTGATCAAAAATACAGTAAAAATTGTGAGATATTATTCCAATTTAAAATAGCTGTTTTATATGTGAATATATAGTAAACTGTAATTTATTCCTGTGATAAAAAGCTGAATTTTCAGCATCATTACTCCAGTCTTCAGTGTCACATGATCCTTCAGAAATCATTCTAATATGATGATTTGCTGCTCAAGAAACATTTCTGATTATTATCAATGTTGCTGCTTCTGAATTTTGTGGAAACCTTGATACACTTCAAAAGTAAAAAGAAAAGAGAAATTAATACTTTCATTCAGCAAGAATGCATTAAATTGATGAAAAGTGACAGTAAAGACATTTATAATGTAACAAAAGATGTCTATTTCAAATAAAAGTTGTTCTTTTGTATCACAGTTTCCACACAAATCTCCTTATTTAGAACCTTTTTGGCACAAAGGGTTCTTTGGAGTTGAGTAAAGAACCAATGAACCTTTTTTTTCTAAAAGTTATTAATGCATTGACACCATTGTCTGAGAACTGAACTGAGCTGGATGATGACATCACTGTTTACTCCAGTGCTGATATAGATAAATTAACTAAATTAATAACTCAGGGTGGGTTTATTTTAGTACTAAATTGTCAAATTGGGAGCCTTCTGTATACTTATATTGAGGGGGAAAAAATCTGTTTAGTGTTAAAATATTAAATATGCTTTCACAGTAGTATTAGCTAAATTAAATTTTAGCTAAATTAAACTGTACATATGAAGCTAAATAGTTAATGAAACAAAATGTAAAAGGGAAGATTAAAAATGACACAAAATTGGCCATGTGACAACTTGCCCCGATATTAATGTGACAATACAGAGAGGATTTGACGGCGTAAAAGACGTTTCAGAAACTAAATGTTGCTGATGTTTTAAGGGGAAAAACGTCAACTGACGCATTCACGCAGATTCGAGTCATGATGACCAATAAACAAAAATCATGTAGGGTCTGCGCGCAGCTGATCGAAGGTGGAGCGCGTCTCTCTGCGCACGCGCGGTGCTTCAGATTTCGGACGCTCGCTGCTGATGTAGTAATCGCGTGCACGCGCATGTCGTTACCATGACAGCATAGTTAGTAAACTCCCCTGTTGCCATCGGTTATCGACCAGCAGCGGATCAGCAGAAGAAACACTTGCGCGTTATTGATCTGATGGAATCCGCGCTCTTTCTCCGCAGTGCAGAAGAATGTTCGGAAAACTCGCGATCTGTGACGTCGCCGTAGAGTGGAATGAGCGTTACTAGGAGACCGAGAGAGAATCAGAAGCTCCAACTGATCTAGAATCCATCAGGATCCAGAAGCACTATGGGAACATTCGGCTCTGCTGCGGTTTGCCTGGATGAGGAAGAGGGCGAGGAAGAGGAGAAGAGGCGCCGGGAAGTTGAGCGTCTTCCTCCGCTGCTCGAGGACGAGGTGAGATTGATGGATTGACAGGTGATTGACAATCTCCTGATGATTAACACTGTAATTATATTTTTGCAATACACACACACACACACAGCAATAATATACTTTATATAAAGGCTATTATATATATATATATATATATTAAAATATTATTACTATATATAAAATATGTATTCATAATACATGTATGTTTCTTTTTTTAACTTTGAACATGGTACCATGTAAATACCATGGTAAATGAATATTATAGTCTTTCAGTATTATGGTATTTTCATCTGACCATCACTATACTAGAGTGCCACTGATAAACTGGTTTAATGGGTGAGTTAAAACATGATGCATTAGTTATTTAGAATATACTTTATGGAAAAATATGATAAATAATAGTGAATATTTTAACTACTCCTGAGGAACAAACATTAAAAATGTAACTGATGATCCTCATTTTAATTCCCATGACCCGCTTATAAACACATACTTAAGATGTAACTGTTGTAATTCCAGCTGTTCAGAGTTTGTTTAATGCTTTTGTAGCAAAAAGACTGCAGACTTTTCTTTGGAGTGTTGTGAACTTTCAGAGGTTCAGGGACAATCGTATCTGGGCCAGTGTGTGTGTGTGTGTGTGTGGATTGTAGGGATGTTTAGGAGAAAGCCTGTTTCCCTTCTCTGTTCTCAGGGGAGATTGTCTATTTACGGGCTCGGGTCCTTACAGCTGCATGAGATGGCAACTTTATGCCCTATAAATTCAGCTCTAGTGATGAGCTTTATTCTTTATTGATGAATAAACATGTTTTTCTCTGAGAGTATTTTTAGGTATTTTGTGTCATACATACATTAGCTTTGTCCCATCAGGTTTGTGTTTGTGAACATGTAACTAAAAGTGACACATGAACTGTATAATTTATTTATATCGCATTCGCAATGCACACTGGGAGCCTAAGTGGCTGCATAAAAATATGGACATTGCATTATTACAGTTAAAATTGCTTTGAGTTATTTTCTGTGCCACTGTAAAGTAAATACAGCATCACTAAACACAATGATAATGACTGTTTTCAGACAGGTTTTAAAGGCATTACATTCTAAAAACTGGAAAAAAACAAAAACAAAACTAATTTACACAGTAAAATACAGTTTTCTATTAAAACAGCAATATACCATAAAAACAATGCATTCTGGGTAGTATTTGTCATTTTTGAGAAAGTAGCCTATAGGTTATAGGTAGCCTATACTTTCTCAAAAATGACTAATAATATTACCCAGAATGCATTGTTTTTACAGTATATTACTGTTTCAATGGAAAACATCTCAGGTTACGTATGTAACCATGGTTCCCTGAGAACAGGGAACGAGACACTGCGTTTGACACGCTTTGGGGAACGCCATTACGTAAACCGGTGTCTGAAAGCAATTATTTAGACATGACCCGGAAGTATAAAAGGAGCGCCTAGAGAAGCAGTCAATACCTTATCGTCTGAAAGGACTGTTCAGCAGGCAGCCCGATGCATGGCAGGAAACGCAGTGTCTCGTTCCCTGTTCTCTGGGAACCATGGTTACATACGTAACCTGAGACGTTCCCTTTTGAAAGGGGAACGATATACCCACGCTGCCATGCTTGAGGGGAGTGCATGCTAAAAAATGGCTAGACAAACATCAGAACTAGCAGTTTCAACTGAAACGTCAGAACCACTCCCCCTACAGGCCATACATAGGCTGTCAGTGACAGCATTCCCTATGGCCAACAGCCCAAGCTATAAGCCTTAAAGAGGCCTTCCACAGAAGGCCACTCAAAGGCTTCTGGGACCAGACATCTTTTCGAAGAACAGAGGGTACCTCTAAGGGAATGTAGCCAGGGGGCCTGAAGGAACCCTAGCCAGTCACTTGTCAGGGGAACAAAGTCAACCCTGAATGCCACCAGGGAGGCCGACCTGGTCTAACTAAAGTAACCTAGTCTTGGCCAACGACCTGTCTGATCACAGAGTCTCAATTCACATTCTTCAGAGAAGATATCCAGTAAGAGTGACTGCAAAAGAGGCAGTAACCAACTCAGACCAGAACGTAGAGACGGGCATCCTGGAGAGCAGGACTCAGCTTAGCGCTTTTTACCCTTACCAATGAGGGGAGTAACACTCTGCTCAATTCTAGGATCTACTCAGTGCTTAATTATTTGCACTGAGGAGGCTGTGCACTCTAAAGGGACCCACACAAGGGGAGTACAACCAGCCTAGGGGCTGATCTTCAACAGGGAGGCCTCAGAGAGGCCTTCAACCACTGACCAGACTTATGGAGCTAAGTACTATGCAGAACAACCAGCAAGAGGAGTACAAACTTACACCATCATGCTCTGAAGGAGGTCCAAACAGGACCTGCGACTTGCGACTAAACTCTAAAGGAGCCAAATCTGAGAACCAAACTATCCAGTAAGGTTAACTATTTAGCTCAACCTGTGCTTAATTCTATTCAACACATTCCAACAGGCAATGTACTCAGTAAAGCACTTTATATTCTTAAAGCAAGAGGAGTACAAACTATGCCAACATGCTCTGAAAGAGGCCCAAACAGGGCCTACTACTCCAGAAAGACACAGGCGTCAGCCAGTGGCAGTGTCTAAACTCTAAGGGAGCCTAATCTGAGAACCAAACTATCAAGTGAGGTTACCTAGCTTAGCTCAACCTGAGCTTAAAATCTACACATTCCAACAGGCAATGTACTCAGTAAAAACACTTTTTACCCTTACAGTAAGGGGAGTACAAAGAATATATGCTGTCATGCTCTGAAGGAAGCCAAAACCGGCCTACTACTTCAAATGATCATGAGCATAAACCTGTGGCAGTGCTAGTTCTAAGTGAGCGAAACTCTGACTAAACATCTACCAACAAAACTTGTGATACAACAAGCTATTGTGCTCTGAAGGAGGCCCAAAACAAAGCCTTCTACTCCAAACAACACAATCAACATCTTGTGGCAGTGTTCAAACTCTAAAGGGAGCTACATAAGAACCAAACTGAATAGTGAGGTTCACTAAACAAACTCAACCTGAGCTATGCATTCCAACAGGCCATATACTCAGTAAAAAACACTTTTTACCTTTATTAGCAAGGGGAGTACAACCTTAGTCACTGTGCTCTGAAGGAGGCCAGAACAAAGCCTACTACTACAGAAAACAGGTGCTAACTTGTGACAGCAATAGAGTTATAGGGCTCAAAATGTGTAGGGCAAAATAGAACTAGAGCATTAACAACCCTGAGAAACCGGGGAATGCTTCACTTTTCATTCATACTACCCTGAAATTGTGAATTTCAAGGGTGGGTGCTTTTTACCAAAGACAGAGACATCTGTACTGAACCCTAGAGAACAGGAGCTTAAAGAAAACTAACACTGTTTCATTCAAGCTTGAATATTAGTTCAAGGGGTTCAGGAGAAAAGACTAAACAAAGTATAGAATGAAAAGCTCTAGAAAAGTGGGGCCACAGCAACACTAGCATTTTTTTTTATTATTTACATATTTTTATTTTATTCAATAGTCTGCTACCTTAGCTACTATCTATCTTGCACCTACACCAAAGGGGTAATGTGCCTTGGCCTGACCAGAACAGAGGCCAGAACTAGGAAAAGCTACACTCTCCTGACAGGGGTAGTAATAAAAGGGTGAAATGCTTCAGTATATTACCTAAACCCTAGTTCTAGCCTAGGCCAGCTATAGCTGTGGGCCTATAGGGCCACACATAAGCATAGATCTGCCTGGGGCTTAAACTCAGCCTCTAAAACTCTCAATAGAAAGGAGGCAACTCTAAAAAACAACTCTAAAAACAAGAGCTCAGAGGAGCGATGCTCAACCCAAGCCAAACAATGTCAGGTGGCCCCGAAGGCAGACGCTTAACAAAGATCTATCTGAAGCAAAGAGTGCCAATCTCTAATACAAACTCTAGCTATGACTATAACTATAACTACTAGCTATAACTACTCTACCATATGGTGGCTGTAAAGGTGGCCATATAACCAACACAAAGATAACCAACCTAATGGGATCTTCAGGGCCCTAATTTTCCCCTTCTATTTCTTTTTACACACCCAGGAAAAAACTATACAGGAAAACTAAAGTCAATATATTTAAATATATAAATATATACCAAGCTTACACCCAGCTTAAACGCTGCCGTTGATCCAGATCCTTCAGCAGATCAGCCTGGTAAGCCTGTAACACTGCTATCGTGTGTAAGGCAGCAACAGTCTGACCCGCTGCCGTGTATGTCCTGCCATTCAAGTGAGACGTCATCTTAAGGAGCTTCGAAGGCAGGACCGGAGCTTTCAATGTCTTTGCCCACCCTGTGACGAGATAGTTAGCAAACATCTCGTCAATAGGAAGCATCGACACATACCCATGCTGGCTCATTCTCTCAACATCAGCGAAATTAGCTCGCTGATGTCGGTGAATATAAGCCGAGTACGGGTTCCTCCATGCCTTCTCGATCTCCACATGTAGATCAGGAAGGAATGGAAGGCTCACGGGGGCTGCCAGATTATGGTCGGAAAGGAACCGTACATCGAGCCGTCCGTGTGCGGTCCCTTTCTTAATGCGCTCATGGCAGCTGCAGCCTGTCAGAAGCACGCTCCATAACCCCAAGCAGCTCCGCATACGCGGGGGAGGGAGGCTTTGAGGTTTCAGAAGGCTGGCCTTCCTCCTCTTCAACAGCCATCTCCTGCTTTCTTGGGCTTAAAGCCAGAAGAGCACTCGCTGTTGGATCAGATAGGAAGCATCGACACATACCCATGCTGGCTCATTCCCTCAACATCAGCGAAATTAGCTCGCTGATGTCGGTGAATATAAGCCGAGTACGGGTTCCTCCATGCCTTCTCGATCTCCACATGTAGATCAGGAAGGAATGGAAGGCTCACGGGGGCTGCCAGATTATGGTCTGAAAGGAACCGTACATCGAGCCGTCCGTGTGCGGTCCCTTTCTTAACGCGCTCATGGCAGCTGCAGCCTGTCAGAAGCACGCTCCATAACCCCAAGCAGCTCCACATACGCGGGGGAGGGAGGCTTTGAAGTTTCAGAAGGCTGGCCCTTCCTCCTCTTCAACAGCCATCTCCTGCTTTCTTGGGCTTAAAGCCAGAAGAGCACTCGCTGTTGGATCAGATGATGTCAAAGAAAGAACATCATCATCATTCAGCAGCTCACCCTCATCAGCTGCTAGGGGTTGTGAAAGATTTACACCTCTCTCAAACTCCTCAGCCAGCTCCATCTGTGAGCCCCATGATTTCAGTTGCCGCTCCGCCTCAGCACGGGTGGGACCAGAACCACCGGACACAGCCACCAGCCGCTAGCCGCTCTTCCCTCAGGAAGAGAGCCAAATGAGAGCGGAGCATCCTAATAGGCAGATACTCACAGTTTGCACAGACAGCGCCCTCGAGCACTGTCCGTGCATGCTCCTCTCCCAGACAGAAAATGCAAAGATTGTGTGTTTCATCGGGTGTCAAAAACCTGGGACACGGATCCACACACTTCCTGAAACGTTTGTTAGACATAGTAAATTCCTTACCAGATTCGAAGAATCGCAATCAAACAAAACAGTCCCTGAAGACGATAAGGTACTGACTGCTTCTCTAGGCGCTCCTTTTATACTTCTGGGTCACGTCTATTATGACGTCATAGGCTGTCGCTGGCCAATAGGATTGGTAAGATTTGATAATTGCTTTCAGATACCGGTTCACGTGATGACGTTCCCCAAAGCGTGTCAAACGCAGTGTTGAGTTCCCTTTCGAAAGGGAACAGTATTTTACTGTGTAAATTTGTTTCGTTTTTTGAAGAGTGTATATAGAGTGTATATAGTTATTTGTATAACGACCCAATTTATACTGTAAAAAAATTTATATTATAAATATGTCTTAAAATATTATTTGAAATATATTAAAATTATATTTTTCCTACTCTATTTCTATACTATACTCTATATCCTACTCTTTTCCTAATATATAGTACTCTTATTTATTTTATAAAATATATGAATTATTTATTTGTTTGTTTATTTTAATCTTATTTTTTATATATATATATTTTAAAAACTTTTTTTTCTGTAAAGATTTTTACAAACCCCAGTTTGTCTTAGGATATTTGGGATGTTCACTACAAAATTTAGTGGAAAATCCAAATGTGCCTTTTCCAGTCAAACATGGTGCTGATATTAAAAGAGGCACAAAAGACATTTGTTAAACCATCTGAAGGCTCTCTTTACAGACTATGACATCATCACTTAGATGGGCTTGTTTTTGGATCCCTCTGAACCGACAGAATATTTATTTGCCATTTATGACGCAGATCATGCAGCGACCCAAAAGTCTTCTTAAGACTCCCATCTGTTGAAAGCACGCCTTGGTTATATAGTCATGTTTGATTATTTCCTTATGAAGGATAGAACACAAAAATGCATGTATGGAGTTTTGTTTGCGAAACACATTAGCAACTGCATAACAATGTCCTAACATCATGTCAGTGAGGCAAACACCACTGACGTTATCTTCAGTGGAGAGGAAAACATACAGTAAACACACAGCTGTCCTTCACACATCTGCCAAACACACATTCCCCATGGAAATGCAGTTAGGAAATTGAGCACAATGATGTAGAGATTCTATAGTGACATCATAGCGGAACCTAGTAGAGAGTGTTACAATCTGTCTTTGTAATCTGCAGAATAGTCCATCGGAATGAATGGGTCACTATGGAGACCTTGGAGTTTTGTACTGTATGTGTGTGTATTTACACTACCGGTCAAAAGTTTGGAATAATTCTTAATTATTTTGCTCACTAAGGCTGCATTTATTTGATCAAAAGTATAATGAAAACAGTAATATTATTAGAATTTTAAATAACTGTTTTCTTTGTGAATATATGTCATTTATTGCTGTGAATTTATTCCAAACAAAAAAAAACTGAAGCAGCACAACTGTTTTCAACATTGATAATAATCAGAAATGTTCCTTGTGCAGCAAGTCATCATATTAGAATGAATTCTGAAGGATCATGTGACACTGAAGACTGGAGTAATGATGCTGAAAATTCAGCTTTGATCACAGGAATAAATTACAGTTTACTATATATTCACATTTAGTATAGCTATTTTAAATAGTAATAATATTTCACAATTTTTACTGTATTTTTGATCAAATAAATGCAGCCTTGTTGAGCAGAAAAAAATCCTTTCAAAAACATTAAAACATCTTAATTATTCCAAACTTAGTAGTGTATGTATGTGAGTGTGTGTTTATGTATTTGTGTGCATGTGTGTTTGACTTTTACTGTTATGCTGGTAATATAATTTGTAATGATGCATTTGGAAAAACACTAGTTTTAACAGACTTTTGAACCCCACTGCACAGCACGTGTATCTATATCATGCATCGCACGTGTATCTATATCATGCATCATCCGTGCAATCGTTCACTCAATATTTCCTCTCCGTCCTCAGGAGAATGTTTCTCTGGCTGATATTCTGTGTCTGAGGGACAGCGGGCTGTCGGAGCAGGAGTTGTGGGCGGTGTGTGTGGAGTGTGTGCGTTCTCTACAGAGCATCGCCCTCTCTCCGCTCTTTCACACCCTCTGCGTAACGCCCGACACGCTGGCCTTCAACGCTCACGGCAACGTGTGTTTCATGGAACAGCTCAACGGTGAGTCATCAGCTTCATGAGTCAAACTAACACTCACAGTGTTTGCCTGGCTTTCTTGGCTTTTAATGCGCATCTCTACAAATGGATGGTTTTGACAGACGTGCTCTTTTGAAAGTGAGAGCGCTCTGTCTTTATAAAGCTGGGAGAGTGTTGTTTATTTCATGTGCATCTCACATGTGTTGGTGTGTTTCAGTGCTATTGTGCAGTCGGATAATGGGGGCATTCATTTGCATAATTATTAACATATACGACACCCTCCCACGAATGTGGAATTTCTGTGGTAAAGCATTATTAATGTGCATTTTGTGACAGTCTATAACCTCTGAGTTAAACATTTGGAAATTAGATGAGAGTCAGGATCATGTTAAGATAAAACTGGTATAACTTAAAAAAAAATGACTGTAAATGTAAAAATTGTTACTTTAACATACATGGTGTAAAATTGTAAATGGTTTAACGTTGCATTATATGTAATTTGGTGACATTTTACAATAAGGTTCCATTTGTTAACATTATTTAACTACATTGGGTGAGTAATGGGGCCTTATAGTAAAGTGATACCTGTAATTTACTGTAAAATACTGTCAAATGTATGGTTTTGGCGAGGAAAAACTATAAATTACTATATAATTTATTGTAAAAGGACATTTCCAGAAGTCCCTGCAAACAAATGTACTGCTCATTGCTAGTTATTGTTAATTAATGCATTAACTAATGGGACCTTAAAGTGTTAACTGTAATTTTACTGTAAAATACTGTCAAATATCTGTTTTTGGCGAGTAAAAACTATGAATTACAATATCTTTTTACAATAATTTATTGTAAAAAAATAAAAAAAAATCAGTAAAAAGACATTCCCAGAAGTCCCTGCAAACAAATGTACTGCTCATTGCTAATGTTAATTAATGCATCAACTATAATGAGACCTTGGAGTAAAGTGTTAACTGTAATTTTACTGTAAAATACTGTCAATTATATGGTTTTGGCAAGTAAAAACTATGAATTACCATATAATTTATTGTGAAAATCAGTAAAAGGACATTCCCAGAAGTCCCTGCAAACAAATGTACTGCTCATTGCTAATGTTAATTAATGCATCAACTATAATGAGACCTTAGAGTAAAGTGTTAACTGTAATTTTACTATAAAATACTGTCAATTATATGGTTTTGGCAAGTAAAAACTATGAATTACCATATAATTTATTGTGAAAAGCAGTAAAGGGACATTCCCAGAAATCCCTGCAAACAAATGTACTGCTCATTGCTAATGTTAATTAATGCATCAACTATAATGAGACCTTAGAGTAAAGTGTTAACTGTAATTTTACTGTAAAATACTGTCAATTATATGGTTTTGGCAAGTAAAAACTATAAATTACCATATAATTTATTGTGAAAATCAGTAAAAGGACATTCCCAGAAGTCCCTGCAAACAAATGTACTGCTCATTGCTAATGTTAATTAATGCATCAACTATAATGAGACCTTGGAGTAAAGTGTTAACTGTAATTTTACTGTAAAATACTGTCAATTATATGGTTTTGGCAAGTAAAAACTATGAATTACCATATAATTTATTGTGAAAATCAGTAAAAGGACATTCCCAGAAGTCCCTGCAAACAAATGTACTGCTCATTGCTAATGTTAATTAATGCATCAACTATAATGAGACCTTAGAGTAAAGTGTTAACTGTAATTTTACTGTAAAATACTGTCAATTATATGGTTTTGGCAAGTAAAAACTATGAATTACCATATAATTTATTGTGAAAAGCAGTAAAGGGACATTCCCAGAAATCCCTGCAAACAAATGTACTGCTCATTGCTAATGTTAATTAATGCATCAACTATAATGAGACCTTAGAGTAAAGTGTTAACTGTAATTTTACTGTAAAATACTGTCAATTATATGGTTTTGGCAAGTAAAAACTATAAATTACCATATAATTTATTGTGAAAATCAGTAAAAGGACATTCCCAGAAGTCCCTGCAAACAAATGTACTGCTCATTGCTAATGTTAATTAATGCATCAACTATAATGAGACCTTGGAGTAAAGTGTTAACTGTAATTTTACTGTAAAATACTGTCAATTATATGGTTTTGGCAAGTAAAAACTATGAATTACCATATAATTTATTGTGAAAATCAGTAAAAGGACATTCCCAGAAGTCCCTGCAAACAAATGTACTGCTCATTGCTAATGTTAATTAATGCATCAACTATAATGAGACCTTGGAGTAAAGTGTTAACTGTAATTTTACTGTAAAATACTGTCAATTATATGGTTTTGGCAAGTAAAAACTATGAATTACCATATAATTTATTGTGAAAATCAGTAAAAGGACATTCCCAGAAGTCCCTGCAAACAAATGTACTGCTCATTGCTAATGTTAATTAATGCATCAACTATAATGAGACCTTAGAGTAAAGTGTTAACTGTAATTTTACTGTAAAAATACTGTCAAATTTATGTTTTTTGCAAGTAAAAGAGTTACCATATAATTTACTGTGAAAAACAGTAAAAGGACATTCACTGTGTGACAAATCACATATGATTATTTGTTTCTTCTTATTTTTTATCATCAGTACATTATGTTGTTTTCTGTTACAATGTAGAATAAACCAGCACAAATATGCCATCCCGTAATACCTGTAACATCAGGTCTCGGGATACTGAAGGAGACGGTTCAAATGAGAACTACATAAAAACTACCAATAGTTTTATCCTCTAGTTCTGTTAGCAGCAGCCCATTTCATACACACTGAATGTCATTCTTAAAGGCCACAACGTATACTTTCTAAATATACTGGTGCGTTCCTCTGCTCGTGTAGTTTCCGGAGGATCTGACATATTCAGGAGGAGAAAGCCTGACCTATTTAACGGATCCAAACTCTGCAGAAGTGTCTGGAGGAGAGCGTCTCTTCTGCCCGTGCCCTAGTTAGACAGCGAGACGCTGCAGCAGAAGCTCCTCTGTGGACTTGCACACTTATTCACAGAGAGAAACCCACTATATAATTACACATCACAGTCAGAGCTTCCATACTCTGGGTTTTTCACATTTCAACCCACAGATATTATGACTTCTCTTTTTGAGATTGTTTTATTAGTTAAGTGAATTATATATATATATATCAAATCAATCACCTAACACTAAGTATTAAACACCAGTGTGTGTCGTCATGTAGGATTTGTGCTGCAAACATGAATAATTCCTCAAATCATCTGTGTTTTTGAGGAGAGTGTGCTGCTACTTTAAAGTGCCCCTATTATGCTTTTTTGGATATGACCTTTCATGTTGTGTGTAATACAGATCTGCCAAGTTTCAAAGATCAAATGCAGATAAATGTAGTTATTGTCTCCTAAAAGAAAGAAACGATTCTGAACTGCCTGAAACGATTTGTCAGTAATTCCAGTCTTACTTCCTGCACGAACCTATGTAGGTTTATAACAAATCTGCATAATGCCCCCCGATTGGCTGCCAGCAAACAGCATCTCCTCACCGTAGTTGTAGCTGAGACTGGAAGATCAGAATCAATATATTATTTATTATAAGCATATATTTTGAAAACAACAGAGGGCCTAACACAGATCCTTGCTGCACTCCATAATTTACTGATGTTATCTTAGATTTGTTTATAACATAATTTTAATAATATTCTTGCAGGTTCAAAAAATAGTTTTAATATTTTTGTAATAATAATTTTATATTTCATGTTCATGTTTTGTCCAAATGGAGGCCATTCATTTTTTATTTATTTTTTTACATATTCATAAATACAAAAATATTTGTTTGTGTTGTTCATGTCGAGAAGATGCTGTTTTCTGCTGCCAAAGCAAATCCACTTTGAGATTGATACGGTGAAACCAACGCCATTATTACTGTTTGTATCACTGTGTATCAAGTGCGGAGGAAGAGCTGAAATTCAGATATGATAATAAGCCTTTTGTTTCCCACCAGTCACAACAGACTGTGTTGTCTAACCAATCAGAGCAGACTCTCAAAAAGGAGGGGTTTAGAGCAGGGCTGGACTTACCTCATATTGTGACATAGGCAAAATACATTTTTGAGCCCCCCAACAAATGGAGTTACAAGGTTTTTGACCACATACATTATTTGTCCATTAGAATGGCCACATCTGAGGCAGTAAGTGAGTATCGCATTAGGTTTGCATCAAATTATAGGTTATAAAGTTTATTGTAGCTATGTAGGTGCAGTTTTTTTAGTCATTTGGCCAAAATCTCAGTATTGACCATGACTTGACTTCCCTTCTCCACTTCTCAAATACGTTAGTCTTTAAATATACAGTGTTTCTCCAGAAAAGAAAATGCTGTACTTATTCAAACAACCAGTTCTTATTAACCATTGCATTGCAAACAAGCAGAGATGCTCCAAAATGTGTGCAGCAGGTTAAATATTTGCAAAACCCACAGACAGACATAAAGGGTGACTGGTAGTAATGATTTATGGACCAAATTACGAAATATGGAGATGGAAATATGGTTTCTGCCCAGAATTTTACATTTTGTTATTGCATAATGCATAAATCCAGCCCTGGTTTAGAGAGACCAAATCCTTGATCAAACCGTTTGAGACACTGTGAGAAAATCTGTAGATATTATGAGAAAATTAAAATGTATTTGATGCATATATCATAGGAGACTCCATAACAAAATTAGGAGCCTTTAAAATAGCATAACTTTAAGTGATTACATTTTAGTGATCATGTGTACCATTTTTAGCTGGTGAATACAGAAGTTGCATTTAATATTCAGTGTTGCATCAGTGTTTTCTAGAGATTGAACCCATAACCTTGGTGTTTTTAGCTCACAGTTTTTTACATGTGGCCTTTGCATGGACAAGCACCACCTGCATTCGAAGTGTTTGATTTCTCTTCTGTCATGTGCCTTTTCTCAGATGATCCTGAAGGCTGTTTCGTTCCTCCAGAGTTGGATAAGACTGGAAGCACGTTTGAGGTGAGGATGAATCCTGGAACTGCTTGAACTTGTTATGAATATTATAACGCTGATGCTAAAGGCTTGAAAGACCAACACATAAAAAAAATTGCATTTGCATTAAACCTTTTTTTCCAGATGGAGGCCAAAAAAAAATAAAAATAAAAATAAAAAAAAATATATATATATATATATTTTTTTTTTTTTTGCATGTTCATAACATAATTTTAATAATGTTTTTTTTTTTCCATAGTCATTAACATAATTGTAATAATTTTAATTTCATACTTGAGTTTTAGGGTAACTTTGTTACATTCTTTCCTGGGCCTACAGATAAAAATTATCCTTTGTTTTATTTCTTAAACTAATAAATAAAATAAAAACTAATTACATTTTCTATTGTACAAAAATGCCTCATATACATATACCAGAGTAATACCAAGGTATTTCATTGGAGTACCATATAAATGCCATTCCTGTATTTCCAGCAGTAGATCATGGCACAAGCAAAGCTGATAAGGTTGTGGGTTTGATTCCCAGGGAATGCATAAATTGTATACCTTTAATGCAGTGTATGTCACTTTGAATAAAAGCATCTGTCACATGCATTAATGTAAATGTAAAATACCATGCAAGATATTATAATATTTTCATTGCACCATGGTAGTTTTGTTCGTATCAACCATGTTGGGTGTGTAAAATATGTACATCAAGTTGCACGTTTTGTGTTGCCACTTTGATAAACTTAGGAAAAATGTTTAGACTATAGAGTATTTTTAAGAATATTATAGATCATAAAATATATCTGGATTGAGTGTCCCACATATGATTCATGAGCTCTGGGGACTGTGGTTTGTTAGCCAAAATGCTGAACTTCCAGCTTATTACGCACAGAAACACGAAGACTTGCCATAATACCATATGCAAACAGCCTACTAGCTTCTACGTGATACATACATAATCCATAAGGCTTTACTGTCCTGAACATTAGAATATAAAAACCACAAGCCAGAATTGCTGTAGGCGGTTTGCATTTCTGAAATGAAAACACCTTATGTAATGCTCTTTTCAGCTGGGAATGAACAACCTTTTATTTTAAACACACCTTAATCATATTTTCTGAAATACTGATGATCGGATGCATGTTGGCATCAGGTATAATCACGAGATTCTTTTTGATGAGTCTTACCTGCTTGAGATTCTGTTGTTTGCAACATTTCTGATAGTTTTTTTCATGGAAAGACTCAATCATTGTTTGAGGCTGAACAATGAGCCGTCAGGTTTGATGGACATCAGCTGCTTCAGAGTCGATGCTGCTGACCAAACGAGATGAAAATATAGTCTGAATGGAACTCCTATTGTAAAAACCGAAACATTATTTTAATAATATTTTTTTGCATGTTCCTAACATAATTTTCATAATTTTGTCATTTTATACTTCATAGAGGCAGTATTGAAAACAACAGAGGGCCTAACACAGATCCTTGCAGCACTCCGTAATTTACTGATGTTATTTTAGATTTGTTCATAACATCATTTTAATAATATTCTTGCAAGTTCATACTTTTTTCCAGATGGAGGCCACTCATTTTTTATTTATTTATTTACATATTTCTAACATTTTTAATAATATTTTTTGCATGTTCCTAACATAATTTTCATAATTTTGTCATATTATACTTCATAGAGGCAGTATTGAAAACAACAGAGGGCCTAACACAGATCCTTGTGGCACTCCGTAATTTACTGATGTTATCTTAGATTTGTTTATAACATAATTTTATTAATATTTTTGCAGGTTCATAGCATACTTTTAATAATTGTGTAAATATATATATATATATATATTTTTTTTTTTTTTTCCCCAGATGGAGGCCAGTCTTCTTCTTCTTCTTCTTTAATTGTAATAATTTTTTTTTTGTAGGTTCCTAACATAATTTTAATAATTTTGTAATTTTAATACTTCATATACACTTAATTTTTTTTCAGATGGAGGCCAGTCTTTTTTTATTTATTTTTTTCAAAACATAATTTTAATAATTTTGTAGTAATCATTTTATTTTAATTTTAATTTTTATACTTTTTAGATGGAGGCGAGTCATGTTCATGACAAAATTTTAATATTTTTTGCATGTTCATAAAATAATTTTAATAATATTCTTGCAGATTCATAACATTTTTAATAATTGTGTAATAATAATTGTATACTTCATGTTTATACTTCATATACTCGTTACAAAGCATAATTTTAATAACTTGTCATTTTTATTTTATACTTCTTTTTTATACTTCGTATATACTTTTTTTAAGATTGAAAGGCAGTCTTTTTTTGCATTTTCATAACATAATTTCAATAATATTTTTGCAGGTTCATAATATATCGTTATAATTTGTGTAATTTTAATTTTATACTTCATTTTTATACTTTATATACACTTAATTTTTTCAGATGGAGGCAAGTTTTTGCTTTTTTTGCATGTTCATAACAATATTTTTATAATAAATTAATAAATGTTAATAATTTAAGTTTATACTTCATTGTAAGGGTGACTTTGTTGCATAAAAAATAGTCTTTGTTTTATTTAATAAACTAATAAATAAAATAAAAATGAAATAAATATGCATTTTCTTTTGTACAAAAGACAGACTCACAACTTCATATTACAGATTCCATCTAGTGCACCAAACACAGGTTTGCAAACTGAAAATAGTGTGTAAATGTTGGCAAGAAAATGTTGTTTGTGGTGGTCTTTGTAATATTAGTTTCCACTTGTCTGAGGATCAGGTTTTTAAAAGCACCGGGGAGTTAATATTTGATCCCTTAGATACGTTTAAGATGTACAGTTTCTTTACGTGATTTAATTAGCATCATTCTCTCCTTCAGGGTCACATGTTCTCATTAGGCTCCACCCTCTCGGCCGCGCTGGATTTCGTCACGGATGTGGAGCTGCAGGTGGAGCTGAGTGAAGAGAGCAGGTGTTTGCTGAAGCATATGCAGCAAGAGAAACCTGAGGATCGACCACGACTCCAGGTTCTGAAAAGTCTGAAAGTCTGAGACCACTAGTGAAAATACTTCTGCTTTTAGTATTTTTAAATTATAAATTTTTTTTTTTTATTATATACATATTATATTTATATTAACAGCATAAAAAATCGATGGATATCAGCTGAGACCATTAGTGAAAATACTTTTGCTTTTATTTTTTTTAATTAACATATTATTTTTATATTAACAGCATAACAATTTGATGGACATCAGTTGCAAAGGCTGCATATTAAAACATAATTGTAATAGTTTTTTGCATGTTATTTGTGTAACTTTATTCATTTTGTCATTTTAATCTAAAAGTCTGAGACCACTAAAATACTATTTTAACAGCATAACTGTAATTTGACTGCAACAAGCACTGAATTTGATGTGAACAAATCCTGATGATCATGTTTGTTCACCTTTTCTAACTTCCATTAAATGGAGGGCGTTCTTGAGCGCTGTCATGTGGTTATTCAGAGATAGTGCACTGAAATAAAAGCAGTTGCTCTGAAACACAACAGCCGCCCCAATAGACTCAGATTAGTCATGGATCCACGCTACAGTGCCAACTGCACTCTTTACCAGTCCATTTCTCTAGTATGACAGACGCTGATGTGCAGCCAGATCTCTGCTTCAAAGCCCTCCATCTGACAGCTGTGAACAATCACAAGAACGAAGCTTTACTGAGCTGATGTGCACGCTGACGGCTGAGACTGACCACAGCTGACAGGAGTAGAGAATGTTACAGGAAACACACTTGCACAAAACTGTGATGATATGTGAATCGTCTGTTTTACAAGTAGTAGCTATAAATGTTTAATGGAACTCAAACTGACCTTCCAGGAATAATAAAATATCCAATAGATTTGTTCTGGATTCTATAAAACTTTTTTGTCAGCTGAACCTCTGAGATTTTAAGTTAATACTTCAATAATTTAACAACACATTTACTCAAGTTCACATGATATGCACGTAAAAAAACTGTAAAAAGTGTAAGATTGACTCTTTATGAACTTTTGTGACTTTCTGTGGAGAATTAAATACTTAAAATGTATGATATAAACCGTTTAAGGGTCATTGGTCTTAAGGAGGCAGATTTCCCTCTTTGTCTAATGATATGTGTGAATAACATCACCTCTTATTTTGACAGGATATTCTCTCTCAGGCGGAGACTGTACTCAGCGACGTCTCGCCCACAGCCGTCTGCCGGAAACTCTCTGCTATTGGCCGAAGAGTTCTGTCCATAGAGTCCGTCGCTAATTTTCAAGGTTTGATTCCACAGTTGTCCCATAATGTGGCAGCCCTGATGGTTTATCCAAAAATCTAAAATTAAAATAAATAAATAAATAATTTAAAAAAATTTAAATCTTTTAAACAATTATTTCAAAAACATTTTTTTCAAATGATTAAAATAAAACACTTAAAAATAATAAATAATAAAAAATAGAATAAATTAAATATATATATATATATATATATATATATATATATATATATTTGATTTGTTTACTTGCATGCCATATGACCATTAACTGATATCAGAGAATAATAAATAATAAAAATTAATAAATACAAACATTTACCTGCATGTCATGGAATCGTTAATTGACATCAGAGAATAATAATTATCAAAAATGTAATAAATAATAAAAAAAATAATAAGAATCTGTGACCATTAACTGACATCAGAGAATAAATAACGAAAAAAAAAATATAATATATTATTTTAAGATTGAACTGTTTTAAACAATTATTTAATTATTATTTTTTCAAACATTTAAAAATAAAACACTTAAAATAATACATAACAAAAATTGAATACATAAAAATTTAATTGTTATATCAGAGAATAATAAAAAATAATAAATTATACAAAAATGTACCTGCATGTCATGAGATCATTATTTGACATCAGAGAATAATAAATAATATAATAAATAATTAAAAAATAAAACAGATATTTTATTTGTTTGCTTGCATGTCATGAGACCATTACCTGATATCAGAGAATAATAAATAATAAACATTAATAAATAATAGAAAGAATTGACCTGCATGTCATGTGATCATTAATTGACATGAGAGAATAATAAATAGCAAAAAAATTAATAAATAATAAAAATAATAAAAAATCTGACATCAGAGAATAGCAAAACTATAATAAATCATTTTAAAGATAACTGGTTTTAAACAATTATTTTTTAATTATTATTTTTTTCAAACATTTAAAATAAAACACTTAAAAACAATAAATAATAAAAATTGAATAATTTTTTTTATTTGTTTACTTGTATGTCATGTGACCATTAACTGACATCAGACAATAATAAAAATTGTGTATATGTATATAAATATATATATTTTTTTTTTCTTTTTTTTTTCTGCATGTCATGTGACCATTAACTGAAAACCATGAACGTGAATTGTTTGTTGTTAAATTATTGAAATATTCAAATAAAATCTCAGGTGGATTTCAAGTAAACATTTAGCTTAAAGAGGTTTGGCTGATAAAAAAGTTTGGAAATCACTGCTCTTGTATCTCATGTAGTCAGATCTTTCTATTTGTTCACAGATGGATCCAATTTCCATTTTCTGGATTACAAAGCTTTAAGATCAAACTCCATAGAGAATCATACCAGCGATCGTACCATGATCAGAAACTACTCGGCCGATTCATGCGATGGGGAGGAGCTGCTGCTGAAGCGCAGGGGTCTGGTCTGTAATGGATCGCCTTGGTCTGGAGCTTCGGTTGGACTCAGGGAAGACGAGCCTTCGCCGGACAGCAGGTCTCAGAACAGTTCTCCGGTGCACAGGAGGAGTCAGGAGAGGAGGCCTGGGAGAGCGAAGAGAGCCCTCAACCGCTCCTGCTCCGTCCCAGACTCCAACAACCCTCCGGCGTTCAGTCCTCCTTCGCACGCACCCATCAGCATGCTGGTGGCCGACCTCTCCGAGATCACAGAGGATGAGAGCGTGCCGGCCGGCTGGAGCGGGAGACTGCGTCGGGCCAAACCAGAACAGGCCACAGGGAGTTCAGACTCGGGCGGAGAGGAATTATGTGTCCCGTCTGTGGATGCAACAATCGAACCTGATGCACATGAGACGGATCAGAGCGGCGCTGGAGATGCTCAAACCCAGATGGCTCTGGAAGACAGAGAAACTTACGCAGACGCTGATCTGTGCAGCTCAAACCACATGAACAAATCTATATTGTGCCTGAATGAGGAATATCAGAATGAGGTTTGTTTGTTGATACAGAACGGCCAAAATATGACTTCTATTTTATTTAAGGCAAAACACTACAGGCATTTTTTTTTTTCATGCACTGGTCAATATTGAGATTTTAGTCTATTTTACTTCCATAACTTGTGTTCCCATTCAGTCGGTCACGTTCGACGTACGTCGGACAGACCGGCGAATAGGAATCTCGCTAGAGAGGCCAATCTGCTTCGAGTGTAACTAAAACGAGCCAATGCACATTGGCATGCAATCATATGCAGCAGCTGCTCGCCTCGCAGCGCAGGTATATAATGAGCAGCAGGTGCGTCTTCAGCTTTTCGCTTCAGAGCCGAACGGATGTTCCTTTCTCTCTGTAAGCAAGTGTTGGAAGACGAGTCAGCTCTACAAACTTTTCTTTATAGTGCGGGCGTACAGCACGGCAGCGGGGTCGAAGTCCTGTCTTTTTTCTCTCTTTCTTTGTTTTTTGCCTTTGAGCAAACAGCTGTTTTTTCAGCTTTAAAAGGCTGTTCTCACGGCTGGTAACGGTGCGTTTTTTGAGCGCTAAAAGCCGTTTTTACGGCCGGTAAGAGGACCGCCTTCTAAGAGAGGAGAGCACACGACAGGCTGCACACAATCCCTGTCTGTGTTGCCGCGGCCGTTCCCCTGCGTGCCTCAGCACTTTTAAAGAGCAAGTCCCTGAAAGAGCTTACACAAGTAGAGCTTGCGTCTTTTTAAAGATGACATTCTACTTGTGTGTTTCTGGATGCGGTCGTAACCTGGCACCAAGGGATGGTCACGATCGCTGCATCACGTGTCTGGGCTTAAAGCACGCTGAGGCAGCGTTCGTGGATGAGTCATGTACCCATTGTGGGAAGATGACCATCTCGGAGTTGCGGTCAAGTCAAGTCAAGTCACCATTATTTATATAGCGCTTTTTACAATGTAGATTGTGTCAAAGCAGCTTTACAGTGATAACTGGTACATTATTTTGGCTGCACAGCAGCTCTTAAGGAATAGTGTCAATGCAGGTAGATCAAAGCACTGTTGAATATCAAATGTCAATTGTCAAGTGTCCCCAACTAAGCAAGCCAAAGGCGACAGCGGCAAGGAACCCAAACTCCAACAGGTGACATCAGGTGGCAAACAGGTGTTAAAATGGAGAAAAAACCTTTGGAGAAACCAGGCTTAGTCGGGGGGCCAGTTCTCCTCTGGCGAACAGTGCTTTGTTACGACTCAGGTTGCTATCATAAGTCAGATACGATCGTAACATTCAAAGTGTTTAATTCAGTTCCATCCAGTTGAGGATCGTATTCATCACACCGGTATGGACGGTTGTTGAGGAGATGTGCCACTGGTTGTCATGTTGATGAGGCCTTCATAGTGGATGATCTAGTTGACTCAATCTCTGCTGATACTTCAGGGCTGTGTTGTGGTTGTGTCATGGCGCAGGTCCTCGATCTCACCCGGATACGGCCCGGATCCGGCTGACTACGGTAAACCTCGGGATAAACAGAAAGACTAATATTAGCGTAGATGCCATTCTTCTTCTGATGTAACGAGTACATCTGGTGTTATTGGAAGTGTTCCCGGTTCCGGCTGACCTAATTTATGCAGCCTAATAATCCTTTAACGGATTTGAAAAAAAATAAATTGATAATGTGTTATGTGTATGCCAGGTTAAAGAGATGTGTTTTTAGTTTAGATTTAAACTGACAGAGTGTGTCTGCTTCCCGAACAATGCTAGGAAGATTGTTCCAGAGTTTAGGTGCCAAATAGGAGAAGGATCTACCACCTGCAGTTGATTTTGATATTCTAGGTATTATTAGCTGGCCTGAATTCTGAGATCGTAATAGACGCGAAGGACTATAATGCATTAAGAGCTCGCTCAGGTACTGGGGAGCTAAACCATTTAGTGCTTTGTAGGTAATTAGCAAGATTTTAAAATCTATACGATGTTTAACAGGAAGCCAATGCAGTGTTGACAGAACCGGGCTGATATGGTCATATTTCCTAGTTCTAGTAAGAACTCTAGCTGCTGCATTTTGTACGAGCTGTAGTTTATTTATCAGGCGAGCAGAACAACCACCTAGTAGAGCGTTACAGTAATCTAGCCTTGAGGTCATGAACGCATGAACTAACTGTTCCGCATTTGTCATCGAGAACATATGTCGTAATTTAAATATATTTTTAAGATGGAAGAATGCGGTTTTACAGATGCTAGAAACATGGCCTTCAAATGAAAGATTGGTATCAAAGAGCACACCCAGGTTCCTAATTGACGACGAAGACTTAACAGAGCAGCCATCAAGTGTTAGACAATATTCTAGGTTATTACGTGAGGAAGTTTTTGGTCCAAAAATTAGAATATCTGTTTTTTCTGAATTTAGTAGTAGGAAATTACTGGTCATCCAATTTTTTATATCAGCTATGCATTCCGTTCATTTTGTGAATTGGTAAGTTTCGTCAGGGCGCGAAGAAATATAGAGCTGAGTATCATCAGCGTAACAGTGAAAACTAACGCCATGCTTCCTGATGATATCTCCTAAGGGTAGCATGTACAGAATGAAAAGCAATGGTCCTAGTACCGAGCCTTGCGGTACTCCATATTCAACTTGTGACCTCTCTTCATTTACTTCTACAAACTGATAACGGTCAGATAAGTATGATTTGAACCATGACAATGCAATTCCACTAATGCCAACATCATTTTCGAGTCTATTTAAAAGAATATTGTGATCAATAGTGTCAAATGCAGCACTAAGATCCAGTAACACTAATAGAGAGATACAACCACGATCTGATGATAAGAGCAAATCATTAGTAACTCTAAGGAGAGCAGTTTCAGTACTATGGTATGGTCTAAATCCTGACTGGAAATCCTCATAGATCGAGACTCTAGTTCCTGCAAAGGGACCAAAGATCACCAGCGCCGCTACCCGAAGCAACCCTCTGAGGAGGACTGGAACGAGGCAGCGGCACTGGGACTCCGCCCCTTTGCAGGAACTGAAGTCTTGACCGCAACTCCGAGATGGTCATATTCCCACGAACGCTGCCTGCTCGTCGTCGAGGGCACCCCCCTGCGGCTGCCCCCGCGCCGCAGCAGCAGCCTCCATCCAAGCGCCGCCGTGGAGCCAGTCGCAAGCGGAGTGCCCAGCCCATCCAGGCCCCCGCCAAGAAGGGTGGTAAAGCCAAGAGCAAGAGGCCCTAGGATGGGCGACCCGGAGATGGCTGGGACTGCTCTTCGGGAGATGGTGACCGCCGCTGACTCAACAGCCAGAGGTACCCAAATTTCAAAGGAATCAAAGAAAATCAAAAGAAAGAGCAGTTTCCGCCATCTCTGGGTCCGAAGAGGGCTCGGAGAGCAGTGGGAGGGCAAGAACCTCTCCACTCTCATCTCCCTCTTCCTTCGCCAGAGGGCAGCAGCGTGCAGTTCAAGAAGGTGGCCAAAACCTCTCCTGCGCCCCCTGCCCGACCTTGGAACCAGGTAAGTGTTGCTCAGCACACTCAGACCCTGCTACGGGCTGCCTCGCTAAGAGAGCCTCCCAAGCCGTGTCCCTGCGTTCCACTTCGCTGCCCCTCTGCGGGTACGCCTACGGTTCCTTTGATCCCGCTTGTACGGCCTCTGTGAGCCTGGTTAGTGCTCCCCAGTCTGTCTCCCTGGCTCATTCAGACATCAGGCTCGGCTATGCGATTCAGTTCGCCCGGCGTCCCCCCAAGTTGAAGTGAAGAGGAGCGTCCTCTTCACTTCAGTGAAAGCTGTCGATGCCCATGTCTTGCGTGCGGAGATCGCGGTCCTACTGGCGAAGGACGCGATAGAGCCGGTCCCTCCAGCCGATATGAGGTCAGGGTTCTACAGTCCCTACTTCACTGTGCCCAAGAAAAGCGGTGGGTTACGACCGATCTTGGACCTGCGAGTTTTGAATCGGAGCCTCCACAAGCTACCGTTCAAAATGCTCACGCAGAAACGCATTTTCGTCCTCAAGATTGGTTTGCAGCGATCGACCTGAAGGACGCGTACTTTCATGTCTCGACTCTACCTCGACACAGGCCGTTCCAGCGCTTTGCGTTCGAGGGTCGAGCATATCAGTACACGGTCCTACCCTTCGGGCTGGCCCTGTCTCCCCGCGTCTTCACAAAGGTCGTGGAGGGAGCCCTTGTTCCCATGAGAGAACAAGGTGTTCGCATCCTCAACTATCTCAATGACTGGCTTATTTTAGCGCAGTCTCGGGTTCAGTTGTGCGAACACAGGGACCTGGTCCTCAGTCATCTCAGCCAGTTGGGCCTTCAGGTTAACTGGGAAAAGAGCAAACTCTCCCCTGTGCAGAGGATCTCTTTTCTCGGTATGGAGTTGGATTCGGTCGAACAGACAGCACGCCTCACAGAGGAACGTGCTCAGTCGGTGTTGAACTGCCTGAATACGTTCAAAGGCAGGACAGCGGTCCCACTGAAATTCTTTCAGAGGCTCCTGGGGCATATGGCAGCTGCAGCGGCAGTAACCCCGCTCGGTTTGCTTCATATGAGACCGCTTCAGCACTGGCTTTACGGCCGAGTCCCTAGATGGGCGTGGCAACGCGGTACGTTCCGAGTGGCAGTCACTCCGGAATGCCGCCAAACCTTCAGCCCGTGGTCAGACCCCTTGTTTCTTCGGGCAGGAGTGCCCCTAGAACAGGTGTCCCGGCATGCTGTGGTGTTCACAGATGCCTCTGCTGCCGGCTGGGGTGCCATGTACAACGGGCATGCAGTATCAGGGGTTTGGACGGGCCCCCAACTGCATTGGCACATCAACTGCCTCGAGTTGCTAACAGTACGCCTTGCCCTGAGCTGCCTGAAAGGGCCGTTACGGGGCAAGCATGTGCTGGTCCGTACGGACAACATTGCGACTGTTGCGTACATCAACCGTCAAGGTGGTCTGCGCTCCCGTCGCATGTCGCAACTTGCCCGCCATCTCCTCCTTTGGAGTCAGAAGCATCTGAGGTCGCTTCGTGCCATTCATGTTCCTGCTCAACCATGTGGCCGACGAGCTTTCACGAGCTGCGCTGCTGGGAGAGTGGCGACTCCACCCCCAGGTGGTCCAGCTGATTTGGAGAGAGTTTGGAGAGGCTCAGGTAGACCTGTTTGCCTCGCCAGAAACCTCTCACTGCCAGCTGTTTTACTCCCTGTCCATAAGAACACTCTGGACAGATGCTCTGGCACACAGCTGGCCCCGGGGGCCTTCGCAAATATGCGTTTCCCCCAGTGAGCCTACTTGCACAGACTTTGTGCAAAGTCAGGGAGGACGAGGAGCAGGTCCTGCTAGTTGCGCCCTATTGGCCCAACCGGACCTGGTTCCCGGAACTCTCGCTCCTCGCGACAGCCCCTCCCTGGCGCATTCCTCTGAGGAAAGATCTTCTTTCTCAGAGACGGGGCACTCTTTGGCACCCGCGTCCAGACCTCTGGAAACTCCATGTCTGGTCCCTGAACGGGACGCGGAGGTTCTAGGTGACTTACCCCCCGAGGTACTTAACACCATCACTTCGGCACGTGCACCGTCTACGAGACGTGCTTACGCCTTGAAGTGGGACCTGTTCGTCGAGTGGTGCTCTTCTCGACGGGAAGACCCCCGAAGATGCTCGATCAGAGACGTGCTTTCATTCTTGCAGCAAGGGTTGGAGCGTAGGCTGTCCCCCTCCACCCTCAAAGTTCATGCTGCCGCAATTTCCGCATACTACGACCACATCGATGGCAAGTCCGTTGGTAAGCACGACCTAGTCGTCAGGTTCCTTAGGGGGGCGAGACAATTAAATCCTCCTGGATCCCCCTCCATATCCTCTTGGGACCTTGCTCTGGTGCTTCGAGCTCTTCAGAATGCTCCCTTTGAGCCCTTGCAGTCAGCAGACTTAAAGATTCTGTCTATGAAGACTTTGCTGCTGGTTGCGTTGGCCTCCATCAAGAGGGTAGGGGACCTGCAGGCATTTTCGGTTGACGAATCGTGCCTAGAGTTCGGGCCGGGTGACAGCCAGGTGGTACTGAGACCGGCCTGGCTATGTGCCCTAAGGTTCCTACCATTCCCTTCAGGGACCAGGTAGTGAGCCTGCAAGCGCTTAGAATGAAAGAATGAAACTGGATGTTTCTGAATGGTTAGTGGATAAATGTATGTAGTTGCTGTGGAGTTGATTCAACTCATCGACTAGCATGTGCCGTCATGTTAATCTTTTGTGCAAATCCAGCGTTGAATTGACCCTCGTTTGTGAAGCAGTCCAGTGTAAAATGACGGCAACAGCACTCTACTACAACAACTCTTCCTCTTCTCTAAAGCAGTCCAACATGGCCACACCCCCTTTGTTGTGTGTTCTCGGGGGCGGGGTTTATGTACATTTTAGGGTTTGTGATGTCACTAACCTGGGAAGAAGCTCGTTGTAGTCCCCACCAGTCATTTGTTGTAGTCCTTAAAAAGAGATTTCTGTAAAAGAAAATATCTCCCTTTGCATTGAACTTTGAGCGTTGTAACTTTGCGATGTTGTTTATAATCTTAACAGCAACATTACACACTAACTAAAGTTAAAAATCATAATCAAGGACTCCTTTAACATAACATTTAAGAAAAAATACAAAACAGTTGTGATTAATCAGCTGGGTGAGTCTGGTGATACAATTTTAGCACTTTGAAAGTGTAATAAAAAGAAGTGTGTTGATGTAAAATGAATGAGAAATATTGTTAATATTGTTTTATGTTTGTTTCCCAGTGGATGTCCTTGCGGGAGCTGCTGTCACTCTCTGCTCGGCCTTTCTCAGTGAATGAGCTCTGGGCTTTATGCTACACATGTCTCTCCACGCTGCAGACATACATCGACCTCCCAGGTCAGTCATGTGCATCAAAGAGTCTTTACTTTGCCTTTATGTCCATATAGTAACTTTAGAATGAACCTATATGTTAATGCAGCATTATGCAGTGCTTTACAGAGGCAGTGCTTTTCTATAATGCACATAAGCATTTGACATTCCTATAGATTTTAACCTAAAATCTTGAATGTTTAAGCTAGAAATGTTATACCAACCATCCCAATTTAACAAAAACTAATGGCAATATTTACTTGGCAATTGTTTGCAATTGTATGACCTGTGGTATGTGTTTGAGAAAAATAACTGTTCTCTGTTACATTAGACTATCTGTGTCTGGACTCTGTGTATGTGGGCTGTGAAGGAGAGATGCTGTTTCTGAGACCAAAAAACTCAGGTACGAGCTCTAACATCTCATTTACAATGCATAATGTTAAATGCAAAATAAAACAGCTTAAGTAAATGCAGTTATTATAATTGATATCAGTTCATTAATTTAGTTCTGGTTGTTCTTCTCAGTCTCCTGTGATGCATTTTTCTTGGCTCCTGAATTTCAAGAACATGGAATTGTAACGGAAAAGGTTTGTTACTATTGCAACCAGTTTCTAGTAGTTACACATTTTTGTGTATTTAAATAGATGTGATTTTGCAGTGTGTTTTTGCTGGTCTTTAGGCATGTGTGTATGGGGTAGCAGCTGTCCTCTGGGCTACAGCCAAGTTTAATTTATCTCCTAACCAAAAGCTGGCCATGCCGAGAAAACTCAAGAGACTTCTGCTTGAGATGGCCAAAAGAACTCCAATCGAAAGACCTTCTATTGAAATGGCCAAAAAGGTACTTGAAAATGATCATTCATTATTTATTCATTTAAAACGTATTTTCTAGAGTCATATTTCACTCCAAATCCTAGGATAAGATTATGTAAGAGAATGTATTAATTAACATGAACTAACAGTGAGCAATATATTTTTTTACAACATTTAATAGTCTTTGTGAGTGTTAGTTAATTAAAATACAGTTCTTCATTGTTTTTAACCAATTAACTAATGTTAAGAAATGATTGTGCTTTAATGTGAAAAAATTATTTTAATGAAATAAATATTGATTTTAATAATTCATGATTTTTTACATTATAGTCATGTGAATTTGGGGCAGAATTGTCCTGAAAATAATGTCACAGTGTAATTAAAGTCTTAATGGACGTACAATAGGCTTCATTTTCTTTATGCATTGAATGCATTTCTTCATGCATTTCTGTTTTTTTTTTTCATCCAAACACACATTCTGTTTTCTCTTGTAACTCAGGCACTCAGGCTGTTTACATGTGGTAATGTGGTTTATGTCTGCTGTTATATTTCAGTGTTGCTGTGACTATCTGTACCGCCAGGGAACTGATGCAGAGAGTGTGTGGACGCAGCTCATCAGCCGAGTACACCAGGTGAAGCGTCACACTTCATTTCACCGGAGGATCTGTGCAGATGCAGATCTGATAAGAACGAGTCACGCAGGGGCAAGATTTGATCAGTCCTCTGATTCCTTTTCAGTTTCATAGAGTCTCTGTTCTTTGTGCGTTTTACTACGGAAACTTGTTTCCACCATGGAAGGTAACTTTTTATTTCACAATTCTGACTTTTTTCTCAGAATTAAATGGAATTATGAGTAATAAAGTCAGAATTGCGTGACATAAAACCAGAATTGCCAGTAATAAACTCGTAATTGTGAGAAATAAACTTGGAATTGTGAGAAATAAAGTCAGAATTGTGAAAAAATAAACTTGGAATTGTGAGAAATAAAGTCAGAATTGCCAGTAATAAACTTGGAATTGTGAGAAATAAAGTCAGAATTGCCAGTAATAAACTTGGAATTGCGAGAAATAAAGTCAGAATTCTGAGAAATAAAACTTGGAATTGCAAGAAATAAACTTGGAATTGCGAAAAATAAACTTGGAATTGCGAGAAATAAAGTTAGAATTGTGAGAAATGGACTTGGAATTGTGAGAAATAAAGTTGGAATTGCCAGTAATAAACTTGGAATTGCGAGAAATAAAGTGGGAATTGCAAGACAAATAAAGTCAGAATTGCAAGTAATAAACTTGGAATTGTGAGAAATAAAGTCGGAATTGCCAGTAATAAACTTGGAATTGCCAGAAATAAAGTCAGATTTTCCAGTAATAAACTTGGAATTGCGAGAAATAAAGTCAGAATTGCCAGTAATAAACTTGGAATTGTGAGAAATTAAGTCAGAATTGTGAGAAATAAACTTGGAATTTGCAAAAAATGTACTTGGAATTGTGAGAAATAAAGTTAGAATTGCGAGAAATAAAGTCAGAATTGCCAGTAATAAACTTGGAATTGTGAGAAATAAAGTTGGAATTGCCAGTAATAAACTTGGAATTGTGAGAAATAAAGTCGGAATTGCCAGTAATAAACTTGGAATTGCCGGAAATAAAGTCAGAATTGCCAGTAATAAACTTGGAATTGTGAGAAATAAAGTTGGAATTGCCAGTAATAAACTTGGAATTGTGAGAAATAAAGTCAGAATTGCCAGTAATAAACTTGGAATTGTGAGAAATTAAGTCAGAATTGTGAGAAATAAACTTGGAATTTGCAAAAAATGTACTTGGAATTGTGAGAAATAAAGTTAGAATTGCGAGAAATAAAGTCAGAATTGCCAGTAATAAACTTTGAAATTTCAAGAAATAAACTTGGAATTGCAAGAAATAAACTTGGAATTATGCGAAATAAAGTCTGAATTGCCAGTAATAAACTTGGAATTGTGAGAAATAAACTTGGAATTTGCAAAAAAATAAACTTGGAATTGCGAGAAATAAAGTTAAAATTGCGAGAAATAAAGTCAGAATTGCCAGTAATAAACTTTGAAATTTCAAGAAATAAAGTTGGAATTGCGAGAAATAAACGTGGAATTACGTGGAATTACGAGAATTACGAGAAATAAACTTGGAATTGCCAGTAATAAACTTGGAATTGTAGAAATAAAGTCTGAATTGCGAAAAAAAAAAATACACCTGGAATTGCGAGAAATAAAGTCAGAATTGCCAGTAATAAACTTGGAATTGTGAGAAATAAAGTCGGAATTGCCAGTAATAAACTTGGAATTGTGAGAAATAAAGTTGGAATTGCCAGTAATAAACTTGGAATTGTGAGAAATAAAGTCAGAATTGCCAGTAATAAACTTTGAAATTTCAAGAAATAAACTTGGAATTGCAAGAAATAAACTTGGAATTATGTGAAATAAAGTCAGAATTGCCAGTAATAAACTTGGAATTGTGAGAAATAAAGTTGGAATTGCCAGTAATAAACTTGGAATTGTGAGAAATAAAGTCAGAATTGCCAGTAATAAACTTGGAATTGTGAGAAATTAAGTCAGAATTGTGAGAAATAAACTTGGAATTTGCAAAAAATGTACTTGGAATTGTAAGAAATAAAGTTAGAATTGCGAGAAATAAAGTCAGAATTGCCAGTAATAAACTTGGAATTGTGAGAAATAAAGTTGGAATTGCCAGTAATAAACTTGGAATTGTGAGAAATAAAGTCGGAATTGCCAGTAATAAACTTGGAATTGCCGGAAATAAAGTCAGAATTGCCAGTAATAAACTTTGAAATTTCAAGAAATAAACTTGGAATTGCAAGAAATAAACTTGGAATTATGCGAAATAAAGTCTGAATTGCCAGTAATAAACTTGGAATTGTGAGAAATAAACTTGGAATTTGCAAAAAAATAAACTTGGAATTGCGAGAAATAAAGTTAGAATTGCGAGAAATAAAGTCAGAATTGCCAGTAATAAACTTGGAATTGCCAGAAATAAAGTCAGAATTGCTAGTAATAAACTTTGAAATTTCAAGAAATAAAGTTGGAATTGCGAGAAATAAACGTGGAATTACGTGGAATTACGAGAATTACGAGAAATAAACTTGGAATTGCCAGTAATAAACTTGGAATTGTAGAAATAAAGTCTGAATTGCGAAAAAAAAAAATACACCTGGAATTGCGAGAAATAAAGTCAGAATTGCCAGTAATAAACTTGGAATTGTGAGAAATTAAGTCAGAATTGTGAGAAATAAACTTGGAATTTGCAAAAAATGTACTTGGAATTGTAAGAAATAAAGTTAGAATTGCGAGAAATAAAGTCAGAATTGCCAGTAATAAACTTGGAATTGTGAGAAATAAAGTTGGAATTGCCAGTAATAAACTTGGAATTGTGAGAAATAAAGTCGGAATTGCCAGTAATAAACTTGGAATTGCCGGAAATAAAGTCAGAATTGCCAGTAATAAACTTTGAAATTTCAAGAAATAAACTTGGAATTGCAAGAAATAAACTTGGAATTATGCGAAATAAAGTCTGAATTGCCAGTAATAAACTTGGAATTGTGAGAAATAAACTTGGAATTTGCAAAAAAATAAACTTGGAATTGCGAGAAATAAAGTTAGAATTGCGAGAAATAAAGTCAGAATTGCCAGTAATAAACTTGGAATTGCCAGAAATAAAGTCAGAATTGCTAGTAATAAACTTTGAAATTTCAAGAAATAAAGTTGGAATTGCGAGAAATAAACGTGGAATTACGTGGAATTACGAGAATTACGAGAAATAAACTTGGAATTGCCAGTAATAAACTTGGAATTGTAGAAATAAAGTCTGAATTGCGAAAAAAAAAAATACACCTGGAATTGCGAGAAATAAAGTCAGAATTGCCAGTAATAAACTTGGAATTGTGAGAAATAAAGTCGGAATTGCCAGTAATAAACTTGGAATTGTGAGAAATAAAGTTGGAATTGCCAGTAATAAACTTGGAATTGTGAGAAATAAAGTCAGAATTGCCAGTAATAAACTTTGAAATTTCAAGAAATAAACTTGGAATTGCAAGAAATAAACTTGGAATTATGCGAAATAAAGTCAGAATTGCCAGTAATAAACTTGGAATTGTGAGAAATAAAGTCAGAATTGCCAGTAATAAACTTTGAAATTTCAAGAAATAAACTTGGAATTATGAGAAATAAAGTCAGAATTGTGAAATAAAATGTCGCAATTACCTTTTCAGTTTTTTATTCCATAGCGGAAACAAGCTTCCATATTTTATCAACTGTCTGTGTCACAGAAACATTGTCTCTGCCTGAATCTGCTCATCCTTCTGCTGCATTAAACATGCCAGTCCAGTGATATCAGCGGCAAACAGACGCCACTGTAGGCGCCGGCCCATCCAAAGTCATTTCTGTCCTGTTTGCACATTTTTTTTACTCCAGTTTCCAGATAGCCGTGAATTGATTTTTCATGAGACTTTCCGGAGGAATGCTATTGCTCAGAGGTTGATCTTTCATATCTCAGGAGACTCTGTTTAAGTATCAACTTTCCCTCAAATGTTTCTTCTGAAATTCTGTAGACAAAATAAAAACAAATGAAGACTAAATCCCAGCTACTCTCATAAACGTCCAAACGCTCTTCTGTAACTCTTTCCTGTCTTAATGCATGAACTTCAGTAAACAAGTTTCTCATAACAAGTACCATTTTCATTGAAGGCATTCGATGGGAATAGAGGTACAGAGGAATCATCTTCTCCTGAGTGTGCTGAAAACCCCTCTGACCCACACTTGGGAGAAGTTAAGACAGGTGCGAGTCATTCTGTCAATCTACATTTTTAACATTTCAGATTAAATAGATTAAACTCTCACAAACTCTGTCAAGAATATTTTCAGGTCATATTTCACCCTAAAAATCAGGAGAAAGAAATTCTACTGCTCATAAAAAAAAGTCTGTATTATCTTTATAACAATTAAGCACATTTACCCACACATTCTTTGTAATATAATCTGAAAAGAATCTCATATTATTGCAATGTAAAAAACAAAACAAAAAAATTTATATGCACTATTGTTCAAAAGTTTGGGGTGGGTTCTGCTCACCAAAGCTGCATTTGATAAATAAATTCAGTAAAAACAGTGAAATATTATTAGAATTTAAACTAGCTGTTTTCTATGTGAATATATAGTAAACTGTAATTTATTCCTGTGATCAAAGCTGAATTTTCAGTATCATTACTCCAGTCTTCAGTGTCACATGATCCTTCACAAATCATTCTAATATGATGATTTGCTGCTCAAGAAACATTTCTGATTATTATCAATGTTGAAAACAGTTTTTTTTTTTTAATAGAAATCTTCTGTAACATAAATGTCTTACAGAATCTGCAAAATGTTAATTATCTTACCAAAATAAGAGGGATTAAAATAAATTCATATTGTAAAAAAGTGCATTAGTGGTCATAAAATAGGATTCCTTTTCATTATGTAAAATTTCTTAATTTTGAAATTTACATTTTTACATTTTATTTTGTTTTATTATTTTTACATTTAACATTTTTTACATTTTACTATTTTTGTATTATTTAAATGTTCTTTTTTATTATTTTATTATTTTAGTTTGTTTTTTTTTACAAGTTATTATTATTTTTAGTATTATTTTAATTATTTTATTCTTACATTTTTGGACTTTTTTTTACATTTGACTGATTTTGTATTTTTTTAATTTATTTTATTATTTTTTTCATTTTTTACATTTTATTTTGTGCTATTATTTTTACATTTTATTGTTATTTTAACAATATTTAGTTTTATTATATTTACTTTTTTTATTTTACATTTTATTTAAAAATGGATGCATTACAGTAATGAGAATATGAGGGAAAATGTGCTTTTGCTGTTAAAATAAAGTCATATTGCAAAAAAAAAAAAAGTGCATTAGTGGTCCTAAAATAGGATTCCTTTTCATTATGTAAACGTTCTTATTTATTTTATTTTGGGGTGAAATGTGATCCACACATGTTTTCATGATATCCACCCTGTTTTGTAATAACTGTTCAAGTGTGTGTGTCGGCCGAATATGAAGATACTGTACATTTGTGTGGCATTAATCTGCAGGTCTGTGTGCTTGTGCTGTTTTTCTCTCAGGTTTTGTGCCGTTGGCCTGCGAGGGCAGGTTGGACCCTGTAATTGGTCCCGTTCCTCATAATTACCCAGTATCCTCCACCACCATCAGTCTACCCGAGGCCTTCACCTCTCCTGCTACACACTTCAGCCCTATAGTACTGACCCAGGAGGAGGTCATTCATCAAAACACCCCGACTCGCCCTCAGTCTGAGCTGTAGGTCTATTGTTGCACTTTTATTGCCTTTTCCTCCCCCATCACATTAGTGACTATCCATTTCAACTTCTATAACATTTTTACACTTTTATTTTTTGAAGTGCTTTCACAAGTTTTTTTCCCAAGTTTAGGATCTAATATTCTTGTTTATTTTTAAGGATTGTCAGTGGACGCATCACAGATGAAAATACAGTTCCAGAGCCAGAAGAACAGGAAGAGAACGACACTGAGGATGATGGGATTGGGGGAGTTTTCTCTAAGGCAGATGTGGCCAGTTATTCATCATCATCCAGTTGTAAGACTCTTGTGGTTTCACCGCCTCCAGTGATTCCCCAAATAACCAATGAAGAAACGGACAAACAGCCAAACTACCTCGCCCTACCATGTGATAATGGGAATTGTAACAACTTCCTGCTACAGCAAGACCCACAGACAGGACATCTGACCCTACTTCCTGTTCAGATCGCCGAGCTTCAGCCAATCACAGGCGTGGATCACTTCAGTGCAGAATCACTGAACATGAAACTACCAAATCCTTTATCTTCTGTAAAATCTGACACTATCAGGAATGAAAGCGGCTGTGTTTCTCACAGAGATAATGACTCTACAGTGTCTCCTGAAAGGGCTCTAAATATTACAGTACAAGCCAACACTGCTCCTCACTGTATGAGTCGCACGTTGACCCTGTCAAGTTCATGTCAGAGATGCCCGTGCCTGCAGCGTCTCATTGACCTCCTCAGAGAAGAGTTTGCATTTGACGGCTACATGGAGAATGGAGTCGAAGATCTGGCTATGGGTAACTTTTTGTTTTTATAACATTTTAACTTGTCTATCAATTTTCCCTTATTATTACTAGCTAGTTTAAATTATTTTTTATTATTATTATGTTTTATTTTTAGTATTATTTTAATTGTTTTATTTGTTTTAAAATTTTTTGTATTAAAGTTTTTTTCATTTTTAACATTTTATTTTATTATTTTTACATTTCATTTTATTATTTTTCATGCTTTTTTACAATGAATTATTGTTATAATTATTTTAGTTTTACATTTTTTGTTTTATTAATTATATATTTTATTTTTTTACAATGTATTTATTTTTTTAGTATTATTTTACTTGTTTTATTTTTACAGTTTTACATTGTATTGTTTTATTATTTTAACATTTAACATTTTTTACATTTTACTATTTTTGTACTTACATTTTATCATTTTTTCATTGTTAACTTTATATTGTTTTATTATTTTTACATTTTATTTTATTATTTTCATGTTTTTTTACAAGTTATTATTATTTTTTAGTATTGTTTCAATTATTTTATTTTTATTTTTTGTATTATTTTTATTTATTTTCTTATTAATTTATTTTATTTCTACTTTTTAAACATTTTATTTACTTTTATTATTTTTACATTTTTTATTTTACATTTTATTATTTTTTTAATTTATTTATTTTCAGTTTAATGTACTTTACTTGCCTGTGTTAAAAATCACCCCCAACTCAATCTTTAATTCACGGATGTTTCTATTAATTAAGTCCAGGGGAGCTCAATCAAGAAATAAACTCTTAAGCAATGTTCCTCTGAGTTTGTTTATGTAAGAATAGGCCACATGTTTTCACATAGATTTTGCCTTAGTTTGAATTGTGTTAATCAGGTCTTTGTCACTGAAAGAGTCTTCAAGGACTCCCTCATGACTTTTCTCTTTCTAGAAGAATATATCTTTTCCTTAAAAAACCTCCGGTTTGACACTTTTTGCCGAGCAGTAAGGGAGAAATTCTGCAATCTGTACTGGGAGCAGAAGCTGCTGTGTGACCTGCACCATCTGATTAACCACCGTTCATGTCATCTGTGAGTATGAAGATTTCTTTCATTCCCTTTAGCACCTTATTTACATCTGGAGCATTTGGTTCTAGATAAAACTGAAGAAACAGTCTCTGTGATATTCTGCTCTCTAAGTATGGCTCGGGTGCCTCCTTTAGTTTAACTCTGTGATTTTCTTCACCCATTTCATCGTGCAAAAATCATGCATCTGATTACTTAGTATAATACACTGCAAAAAAGGAAACAAGTTTATTTTTCTTACCGCATGGACAGATATTTCTTCTTCTTGCAAACATAAACTCACTTAATTTTAAGCATAAACTCATTATCTTTAGTCATTTTGCTTTTTAAGTAAATGTATCTTGATTTAAGGATAATTAGATATTGGAAAACAAAACAAAAATACTAAGAAAAGCATTTAATGTTTCAATAATTTCATCAGCAGTCTATATCTGTAAGATAATATATCTTGTAATATCATTATTATTAATTCATTGGCAGATTTTAGTTAGTTGTTATTTAGTTAGCTATATATGTAAGATAATATATCTTCTAATTTTATTATTAATTCATTGGCAGATTTTAGTTAGTTACTTAGTTGTTAGTTGACTAGTTAGTTGCTAGTTAGTTAGTTAGCTATACCTGTCAGATAATATATCTTCTAATTTTATTATTAATTCATTGGCACATTTTAGTTAATTTGTTAGTTGGTTAGTTAGTTGCTAGTTTGTTAGTTAGTTGTTAGTTAATTATGAAGATAATGTAAGGTAATATATCTTCTAATTTTATTATTAATTCATTGTCAGATTTTAGTTAGTTAATTAGTTAATTGGTTAGATAGTTGCTAGTTTGTTAGTTAGTTGTTAGTTAGCTATATCTGTAATATATCTTCTAATATTATTATTAATTTATTGGCAGATTTTAATTAGTTGTTAGTTACTTGGTTAATTAGCTAGTTAGTTAGTTAGTTAGTTAGTTAATTGTTATTTAGTTAGCTATATATGCAAGATAATAAATCTTATTATTGATCTAATATTATTATTAATTCATTGGCAAATTTTAGTTAGTTAATTAGTTGTTAGTTGATTAGTTAGTTGTTAGTTAGCTATACCTGTAAGATAATATATATTCTAATTTTATTATTAATTCATTGGCAGATTTTAGTTAGTTGTTAGTTAATTAGTTGGTTAGTTAGTTGCTAGTTTGTTTGTTGTTAGTTAGTTAGCTGTATCTGTAAGGTAATATATCTTCTATTATTATTATTATTAATTTATTGACAGATTTTAGTTAGTTTTTAGTTAATTAGCTGGTTAGCTAGTTAGCTAGCTAGTTCGTTAGTTAGTTAGTTGTTAGTTAGTTAGCTATATCTGTAAGGTAATATATCTTCTATTATTATTACTATTTTTATTACTTTATTGGCAGATTTTAGTTAGTTTTTAGTTAATTAGTTGGTTAGCTAGTAAGCTAGTTAGCTAGATAGTTAGTTGTTAGTTAGTTAGTTAGCTATATCTGTAAGGTAATATATCTTCTATTATTATTATTTGTATTAATTTATTGCCAGATTTTAGTTAGTCTTTAGTTAATTAGTTGGTTAGCTAGTTAGCTAGCTAGTTAGTTAGTTAGCTATATCTGTAAAGCTATATCTTCTAATTTTATTATTAATTCATTGGCAGTTTTTAGCTAGTTAATTAGTTGTTAGTTAATTAGCTAGTTGGTTAGTTAGTTGTTAGCTATATCTGTAAGGTAATATATCTTCTATTATTATTATTATTTGTATTAATTTATTGGCAGATTTTAGTTAGTTTTTAGTTAATTAGTTGGTTAGCTAGTTAGCTAGTTAGTTAGTTAGTTAGCTATATCTGTAAAGCTATATCTTCTAATTTTATTATTAATTCATTGGCAGATTTTAGTTAGTTAATTAGCTAGTTGGTTAGTTAGTTGTTAGCTATATCTGTAAGGTAATATATCTTCTAATATTATTAATTCATTGGCAGATTTTAGTTAGTTAATTAGTTAATTGGAGATAAAGGAATCATTTATGGCTGGAGCACAAAGGCTGCACAGAAACAGTGATGCTTATTGAACAGATCATATTTAGGTTTGTTTTTCTGAAGGCTGAAATGAAAAATAGGCCGTGGCTTTGAATCTCAGTCACATGAGAGCTTCTAAATAAACCCTCAAGACACACGCACATACATCCACTTACGCTCCACTTATCATCAGTAATCAAGCCAGAATAATTTCAGAAAATCAGTTTTCCAGAAAGGTCCCTATGGAAACAGATAGTCCTGAAGTGGACATTGAGAGTCCTTATTTCTCAGCTCTGGCTCATCTGCATCTCCAGCCATCAGGTCAGAGGGCGTCACATGAAGGCAGAGAGAGCTGTGATGTTGGGAGACACAATAGTCTCTTTCTCATAGCCGGATCACATGCTGCCTGTGAGGGGAACAGACTGAAAAAGGCTGTGGATGTTACAGACTCTCTCTGCACGCGGCGATGAGGTGCGAGGGGTTAAACAGCGATGCAGGTATTGTGAGAGAGGTGTGGACGTCACAGCAGGTGCTGGAGGTTTAGTCACATCACTGCGCTTCAGATGAGCTAGAGCAAGCCTCGCATCAAAAGACACGTTCTTAAAACTCCGCTAAAGCGTAATGTTCCCTGGTAGGTGGTTTGGGGGAGAAATGGTTTAGTTGAGTATTTAATTACTTATTTATGATAAATGTTTAGTTGACTATTATTTATGTATATATTTGTTTGTTTATGGTAAATGGTTTAGTTGATTTATTTATTTATGATAAATGTTTTAATTGACTTATTTATTTATTTATTTATGATAAATGGTTTAGTTGGTTAATATTTATTTATTTATGATAAATGATTTAGTTGACCTTTATTTATTTATTTATAATAAATGGTTTAGTTGACTATTATTTATTTTTTTATGATAAATGATTTAGTTGACCTTTATTTATTTATTTATAATAAATGGTTTAGTTGGTTAATATTTATTTATTTATGATAAATGATTTAGTTGACCTTTATTTATTTATTTATTATAAATGGTTTAGTTGACTATTATTTATTTATTTATGATAAATGGTTTAATTGACTTATTTATTTATTTATGATAAATGGTTTATTTGACAAATATATATTTATTTATTTATGATAAATGATTTAGTTGACCTTTATTTATTTATTTATGATAAATGTTTAGTTGACTATTATTTATGTATATATTTGTTTGTTTATGGTAAATGGTTTAGTTGATTTATTTATTTATGATAAATGGTTTATTTGACTAATATATATTTATTTATTTATGATAAATGATTTAGTTGACCTTTATTTATTTATTTATTTATGATAAATGTTTAGTTGACTATTATTTATGTATATATTTCTTTGTTTATGGTAAATGGTTTAGTTGATTTATTTATTTATGATAAATGGTTGACATTATTTATCAATTTATTTATTTATTGTGTGTCTTGCAGTCTGTATCTGTACTGCTAAAAATATTTTTCTAAATCTATATATTTTTCACATGTTTTTTCTAAGCATCCTTAAAACCAGATAAATCTGCTGAAGAAGCGAAACTGTATAAGATAATATATCTTGAATTCAATGTTTTTGTAATTAATTGGCAGATTTGATTTAGTTAATTGGTAGACCTTGCTTTCTGTATCTGTATAATGCAGAATATATGTTTGCCGTGTTTTCTAACTGTGTAATATTTAATATATTACATATGCTGAATTAAGTGGAAAACAAGATAAAATACTGGTTGATTAATTTTCAATTTTAGTCATGTTTTCCATTCAGAAATGCATTTTCTTAAGAGCCAAAAATAAGATAATATTTTTTTTATATCCATTGGTATATTTTACGATTTAAGCATAAACCTCTGTAAACTGTGTTCCCTTTTATGTTTAGATATTTCACTGGAAAACAAGATGAGATTTTGTTGTTGTTTTTTGCTGTGCTATTTGCTCTTGTGCTTTTTTTGTCCATCAGTTGGCTTATCTTAGATGTTTTGAACTGTTTAATGTCTTACAGACCCTTTTGTTGTTTCTCTCTCTCTCTTTCTCTCTCTCTCTCTCTCTCTCTCTCTCTCAGAGTCTCTGATGAACAACCCTCCTCAAAAGCAGTGAAAAGGGCACCAGTATCGCTCCAGAGCGCCAGACGGTGTTTTTCCAGCGAGGAAAACGGTCATCTTGACCACAGTGCAAACCTCTGCTCGGCCCAGCCTTCAGATCGACACACATTAGAGGAAAACAAGCAGAACCAGATAAAGAAAGAACTGAAATGCAAACTGGATGAATTAAAATGCAGAGAAACAGCAGACGGATTTGAGCCTGAGGAGATTGAGACCAGGACTATATGTTGGAGAGGAGACACACAGGAAGTGACATCACAGGATGACAGAACAGGTAGGACCATCTCCTGTCATCAATATGAAATAAATAGTAACCAACAGTGAAATTTACTTTTAATTACATGTTATCATGATTATTATAAAAATATTATAAAAATTATTTAGTCATTGTTTTAGGTTGATACAAGCTTTGTGATATCTTTTTCACATAGTACAATACATTTGTACAGTACAAGGCTATGGCAACAACCCCAAACAAAGAAACATTTAAAAACATTTAGTTTAATTCTGATATACATCACATTATAGTTATTTATTGAGCTGTGAATGCTTTCCTTTATTATCTCTGTTCAGATGTTATAGTCTGATTAGTGTCAAGGAGTAATTTTGTTAGTTTGATTGACTGTTGAAAGCGAATATAAAAGACGGAGTGTTTTTCAGCGCTGCCAGACACACAGAGAGCTCTTGGTGCTTGTTAGAGGGAACGAGTTGCCAGGAAACTAAAGTGGATGATGGGAATTTTCATCCCCTTCTGTCACCCACTACTCTCCATTCTGCTTGTTCCAAACACACGCAGTGATGTTTTCCTTCGTCTTTTATGCTCTTTGTGGCCTTCTCATGACACACACACACACAAATGCAAACACTCACACACTCAAAAGCACTTACAGCTCAATACATGTGTAAATCACAAAAATAAGAAAAATACGAAACTATAAAAGAACAGTTTGTCAGTAGATAGATAGATACATTATGACCACGTTCCTAATATTGTGTTGATCCCCCTTTTGCTGCCAAAACCGCCCTGACCCGTCGAGGCATGGACTCCACTAGAGCCCTGAAGGTGTGCTGTGGTATCTGACACCAAGATGTTAGCAGCAGATCCTTTAAGTCCTGTAAGTTGCGAGGTGGAGCCTCCATGGATCTGACTTGTTTGTTCAGCACATCTCACAGATGCTCGATTGGATTGAGATCTGGGGAATTTGGAGGCCAAGTCAACACCTCAAACACCTTGTTGTGCTCCTCAAACCATTCCCGAACCATTTTTGCTTTGTGGCAGGAGCATTATCCTGCTGAAAGAGGGGACAGCCACCAGGGAATACCGTTTCCATGAAAGAGTGTACATGGTCTGCAACAATGCTTAGGTAGGTGGTACGTGTAACATCCACATGGATGGCAGGACTCAAGGTTTCCCAGCAGAACATTGCCCAAAGCATCACACTGCCTCCGCCAGCTTGCCTTCTTCCCAATAGTGCATCCTGATGCCATGTGTTCCCAGGTAAGAGACGCACACGCACCCGGCCATCCACGTGATGTAAAAGAAAACGTGATTCATCAGACCAGGCCGCCTTCTTCCATTGCTCCGTGGTCCAGTTCTGATGCTCACGTGTCCACTGTTGGCTCTTTCGGCGGTGGACAGGGCTCAGCATGGGCACCCTAACTGGTCTATGCAGCCCCATACGCAAAAACTGTGATGCACTGTGTATTCTGACACATTTCTATCAGAACCAGCATTAACTTCTTGAGCAATTTGAGCTACAGTAGCTCGTCTGTTGGATCGGACCACACGGTCCAGCCTTCACTCCCCACAATGAGCGTTGGCCACCCGTGACCCTGTCGCCGGTTCACCACTGTTCCTTCCTTGGAGCACTTTTGATAGATACTGACCACTGCAGACCGGGAACACCCCACAAGAGCTGCAGTTTTGGAGATGCTCTGATCCAGTCATCTAGTCATCATAATTTGGCCCTTGTCAAACTCGCTCAAATCCTTACGCTTGCCCATTTTTCCTGCTTCTAACACATCAACTTTGAGGACAAAATGTTCACTTGCTGCCTAATATATCCACCCACTAACAGGTGCCATGAAGAGATAATCAGTGTTATTCACTTGACCTGTCAGTGCTCATAATGTTATGCCTGTTCGGTGTAGATAGACAGACAGACAGATATGAATTTTGGAAAGAATTGTGTAAAATTTTCCTGAATACAGTCATAATGCAAGAAATAACTTAATGTATTTAATAAAATAGTGTTTGTTTTGGGCGAAATACGATGTGGACATCAGCTTTTGTTAGATTAACTCCACACTCTCTCTCTCTGTGACTCTGATAGAGGTGATTGAGCGCGTCTCGTCTGTCCTGATGGAGGCGCAGTGCAGCACAGCTTCAGTAGGAGGCGCTGCTGAGTGTGTTTGTGGAGCTGAAGCCCTGTGGCACAGCAGCGATCTGGAGGAGAGTGGAGGCGATCGACTCACTCCTGACTGCTCCGAGATGGACATGGACGATTCTGAGTCTCTGATCTCTGACCGGACCCTCTCCGTCTGCAGCGACCCTCAGCGGCCCCCACGCGCCTCCTCCTGGGCTCTGGCTCTGTACGGAGACGACTGCTTCGGTCAGGACGTGCTGAAGTACGCTCAGAATCTCAGCCGTCATAGTGAATCACCCACACTAGAGGACAAGTCACAGGTAAGCTGTGAAGGCATTTGAACTGAAAGCTTAAATCTGTTCATGTACGATTACGACAAGTCTGGGTCATATTCTACAATCTAAAGGAAATATGAAAACTTTGGTCTTTTTTGGTAAAATGAGGCATGTTCTTTAAACCCTAAAGTTTTTTTTGTACACTCTAAAAATGCTGGGTTAAAAACAACCCAAGTTGAGTTGAAAATGGACAAGCCCAGCGATTGGGTTGTTTTAACCCAGCGGTTGGGTTAAACGTTTGCCCAACCTGCTGGGTAGTTTTATTTAACCCAACTATTGTTTAAAAATTACTGTATTGCTTAAAATGAACCCAAAATATGTTTAATAAATGAACATTTATTAATATGTATGAATAATAATTAAACATTGCTTATTAATAAATGTTCACCTTTTGATTATTATTGTTGCCTCTAGTAATTATGTGTCTGATTTTTAATTTCCAACATATTTTAGGTTCATTTTAAGCCAGACATATAGTCATTTTTAAACAATAAAACTACCCAGCAGGTTGGCCAAACATTTAACCCAACTGCTGGGTTTGTCCATTTTCAACCCAATTTTCATTTTCAGTTTTTAAACCCCCCCTTTTTTTTTTTTTTTTTTTTTGTAATTATTGTTATTTTCAAAGGTGATTTTGTTTTATTCTCACAGTATATTTTATTATTACAGTAAATAGACTGCAATTCTATTAAAAAAATAATAATTAGCAAAATATTAAAGGCTGTACTATGACGCATGTAATTTTAGTAGCACTGATAAAATATTATAGTTTTTGTTAATATTTTAAAATATTTTCACTTTTACTTTTAGTAAAAAATGTGTAATTTTGTTGTTTATTTTACTTTTTTTTTAAATGTCAATTTTTTTTATTATTTATTAGTTTTAGTTTTAGTTATTTTATTTCTTCAAATATTATTAAACAGAGATAAGAAATGCTGCCTTGTCAACTAGCTGAAATAAAATATGTTTACATATTTTTTTTGGTTTCAAGACAGTTCTTTTGTTTTGTTTTTTTCAGTGGTTTTAGTTTTATTTAACAATAATAACCCTCTAATATATATATATATATATATATATAGCATATATATATGCTATATATATTATAGGGTTATTATTGTTAAATAAAACTAAATATAACTATATATATATATATATATATATATATATATCATTATGTTTATACTATTTTGGGTGGAAATTCATGAAAATAATGTCACAATGCAAAACATTATAATTATCCAAAAAACAGAATTTTCTTTTTGCAATATTATCTCCATTTATTTCTTTAGATTTTACAGGGATCCCCCCCCCCATTTTGATGCATCATTGCCTTGTTGTTGTCTGCTCTGTCTTTTGTCCTAATGCTGATTTCCGGTGTTCATTTAATGCTAACTATACTGAAAGGACCCACATTACGTAGAGCCAGAATTTCACCAGGTACAGTATTCTGAACAATCTTCATTTTCATTGGAAGAGCTTTAGTGAATTAAGAGCTTCCATCATTCATATTTTGAACGAGTCACATGCATCAAACATTCAGAACAAGACATATGTGCATTCTAATTTGATTTAATTGCAGTTGTCACAAAAATAGGGTGTTAGATATTAACATAATAATAGCAAAGAGAGTGTGCATTATCATTTATAGCAGAATAGAAATGGCCAGTGTGTGTGTGATTGCTTTGATGGTGGTGGAGGGCTGTTTTATGACCGGAGGTCAGACGCAGGAGGAGCAGAGGTGCAGTTGGACTCCACTTACTCTCCTCCCACTTCAAAGCGCCGACTATCGATCTCTGTTACCATAGTGAGAAATACATAGAGTTCATAGTGCAGTACAAACACTGGACACACAGGAGGAGATTCAACACACAAAAGTTTGGGGTCAGGAAGATTAATACCTTTATTAAGCAAGAATGCATTAAATTGATTTAAAGTGACAGTAAAAACAATTATAATATTACAAACGATTTATATGTGAAATAAATGCTGTTCTTTTGAATCACAGTTTCCACAAAAATATGAAGCAGCACAACTGTTTTCAACATTGATAATAATCAGAAATGTTTCTTGAGCAGCAAATCAGCATATTAGAATGATTTCTGAAGGATCATGTGACACTGAAGACTGGAGTAATGATGCTGAAAATTCAGCTTTGATCACAGGAATAAATTACAGTTTACTATATATTCAGATTGAAAACAGCTATTTTAAATTCTAATAATATTTCAAATTTTTTTGTGTATTTTTAAATAAAATAAATGCAGCCTTGGTGAGCAGAAGAAAAAATATTTTAAAAACCTACCAACCCCAAATGTTTGAACAGTAGTTTAATAAATAATAATTAAACAATAAACATTTATTAAATTGCTTATTAATACATTTTCACCTTTTGATTATTGTTGCCTCTAGTAATTTATGTCTGGTTTTTAATTTTGGGTTCATTTGAAGTGAGCAATACAGTAATTTTTGAACAATAGTTTGATTAAATAAAACTAACCAGCAGGTTGATCAAACGTTTAACCCAACCGCTGGGTTTGTCCATTTTCAACCCAACTTGGGTTGTTTTTAACCCAGCATTAACCCAAAGTGTTGCTTCACGACTGTTAAAAAGTATGTTCTATATAGTATGAATGTGTGTACTATGAAAGTATTCCAGATGTACTACATCTGCCATGTTGTCATTATCATGTGACCTACGGCATCAGTCACGTCACTTCACTGCCATTCATAAATCCTCTCCTGTGGCCTCATGGGATAGTAAAGTGTCCATCAGATGCACACTTCAGAATCTTGGCGGAAGTAGTAGGCTTTTTCAGGTACTTTTCACCTGATGTTTTATGAAAACTGTGAATTCAGGCTCACATACTGTTTTTCTCCTACTGGAAATAGGCATATTCAGATGCAGCACAACAGTTTATCTCTCATCACCAGTTCTGAAAAATCCATCTTGCTGGATAATGCAGCTAAAACCAGCTTATGATAGATGGTGGTTTTACAGGGCTTCTCCAAGCCATGATTTATGGCCATTATGTGATATAAGCTAGTTTAGATAGATGGTTAATCAGGTGAACTACTCACTTGGTCAAACTGGTTAGAGTTGGAAGACCTGCAATAAACCAGCTACCAAAACCCAGATTGACAGGAAATTGGTTAAATAAAATAGCTAATATTTGTCAGTGCGATGCATGGTTAGTTGCAGGTGTTTCCTGGTTTAGTTTGGGCATTGAGATCCATTTATTGATCTTTTTTTTTTTTTTTTTCATCTTTGCTCTTAAACAGGAGCTTCACCAACAGCTAATAATTGAGAGCAGAAATCTGAAAAAGACCAGAACTTTCTACCACAAGCTGATCCAGCAAGAGAGAAAAAACAAAGGTACTGCAACTGCAATAAAAAATCTGACGCCTGTCCATTAATTATGCAGTACAGATGTTCCTTGGTCGTCAGATGTGTGTGTGATGGTTGTTTGAGTGTGCTTGTCTGTCTTTGTAGGTTCAGACACAAAGGTGATGGTGTCAAAAGTCAAGCTGCAGTTTGACGAGCTCAGAGACAAAGTTGAGTTTCTACATACTGTGAAGAAATATCTCCAGGTTTGTGCCAGTGCAAACGCTACCATTTCTCTGCTGTGTTTTAAATATTAAAATTTAAAAATTAAATATAAAAATTTATGAGCAATAATATTCTGCTTTTACATTTATTGACTTGGCAAAGACGCAGATTACAGTGTATTGAAGGTTTACATTTGTCAGAGTACTGGGAATCAAGACCATGACCTTGATGTTGTCAAGAACTTCAAAATACTAAAAACTAGAGATCTGACTGTGAATTATTCTGATTGGATAAGCCAAATAGCCATAAAAAATAAAAATAAAAAAAAAGAATAATAATAATTAAAAAATATTATTTTTGTGATTATTATTATTATTATTATTAATGATAGTGATCATGATGACAATAATAATAACATTATTATTAGCGTATTTTTTTTGTATTAAAATATTAATGTTATTTATAATAATAGATCATTATTATGTTGTTGTTATTATTATAATATTATTAATAATAATATTGTTGATAATTATAATAATAATAATAATAAAAATAAATGTTATTATTATTATATTATATTAGCTTATTGTTATTAAAGATTAGTTTTTTAAATTATTATTAAAATTATATGTTTAAATTATTATTATTAATGATAATGATGATGATGATAATAATAATAATAATAATAACAACAGATTATTATTATTTGCTTCTTATTAATTTTGTTGTATTATTAATAATGGTGATAATTATGAAAATAATAAAATATTAATGTTATTATTATTATATTATATTGTTATTAAAAATAACATGTTGTAGTTATTATTATTATATTAATAGGCTGTTATTATTGTTATTATTAATAACAATAATAATAATAATAATACTAGGTTGTTGTTATTATTTGTATTTGTATTATTAATAATATTAATGATGATGATAAAAGATTTGTGGTTTTAATAATAATAGGTAATTATTATTGTTGTTGTTATTAATAATAATAATTTATTATTATTACTATTATTATTATTATTGTTGTTGTTGTTGTTGTTATTTATAAAAAAATCAATTGCTATCTAATTTACTATAAATTAATATTTATAATAATAATATTAATAATGATAACAAAATAATCCCAATAAACTATTATTTTAACACTTTAACAAATATATTTTACACTGGCTTTGAATTTGGCTTATCCAATTAAATTTTACTTCACAGTTTTTAGTATTACTAGATAAATACTAAGAATTATGAAGTAATATCTAATTCTAGTTTTTAGAAGTTCATAAAATCACCAAGATTATGGACTTGATTCCCAATGTACCGATAAATGTAAACTTTGAATACACTGTAAGTCACTTAAAAATTAAGGCCAAGTAAAACGTTTTTGCAAAGGAAATAAATGTAATTGAATTATTCGTTATTCATTAAAAGTCTTTGTCATATTGTTGCCTCAAGCGTTTTGTAGCCATTACAAAAAAAAAAGCCATTAGAGGCCATGTGTGGTCATTTGTACTAATTTTAACACAAGTGTTATATTATTTTGTGTTTGATATTACCAAAGCTGCTTTAAGGCAAGCCTCCAAGCTAACTTTCAACATGTTTGCCATTAAACATTCATTTTGGATTGATCTGTTTTTAGAGTTTACACTGAAAAAATGCTGTTTCATATGAGAATTGGCAGACAAATTAGCAACAGGTATGATTTAGTTTACGGCACCTCTTATTCATTTCTATGGTATCCGCAAACAGTGATTGACTGTTGCAAAACTCTGACAGGAATTCAATGACGTCAAGGCTGTAATGTGATTGCTTATCAAGTCACACATGACCCAAGTTGGCCGTTACGCTTTCTCCAGTTGTAGAGCCACACTGATGAGTCTTTGATACTGCTGTTGCAGGTGTTATCCGTGGATCAGTGGGGTTTGGCGCTCTCTCTGCTGCCCTCTCTGGCTGCGTGTGGAGCTGCACCTCTGGAGCTGCAGCACTCTGAGGATCCTGCAGTGCTGCACTTCCTGTGTGAGCGGCGCAGGGGGAACGGCTGCCCACTAGTGGCCGCAACTGCCAGAGGTCTAATGGCTTACTTGTATGCCAGGTAATGTGAGCCCTTAACGAATGTCTAAGAATTAAATGAATCTTTTTAAAATTTCTCTACTCCTACTATTACTCTCATCACACCTGTTTATTCTCATCAACAGGAACGCTCACTCTGAGGGATTTATTCAGCAGTTTTTCTACACATATCGTTACTTTTGCACCCCTGAGGAGCTTCTGCAGTTTCTAATGGACAAATATAACAGCACACTGGGGTATGACTAAAACAAATATGACCACTGTAACAGAATAAACTTGAATAGGTAAACTGGTTTAAGAAAAGCTTGAATGTTGACCTACAAATATAGTTTGATGGTTAGTTTGCATGTTATACAGGCACCTAGTTTGAATACTTTGATAGTTTGATGTTGATGATGATAGTTGATGAGTTTTAAGAGAGGTTTGAAGGCTGAAGGGATAGATAGATAGATAGATAGATAGATAGATAGATAGATAGATAGATAGATAGATAGATAGATAGATAGATAGATAGATAGATAGATAGATAGATAGATGGATAGATAGATAGATAGATGGATGGATGGACGGACAATAGATAGATAGACAGACAGAGGACGGACGGAGAGACAGACAGAGGATGGACGATAGATAGATAGACAGACAAACAGATAGACAGAGGACAGGCGGATGATAGATAGATAGATAGATAGATAGATAGATAGATAGATAGATAGATAGATAGATAGACAGACAGAGGACGGATGGACGGACGGACGGACGGACGATAGATAGATAGATAGATAGACAGAAGACAGACAGAGGACGGACGGACGGACAGTCAGACGAGAGATAGATAGACAGACAGACAGGCAGAGGACGGATGATAGATAGATAGATAGATAGATAGATAGATAGATAGATAGATAGATAGATAGATAGATAGATAGATAGACAGACAGAGGACGGACGATAGATAGATAGATAGATAGATAGATAGATAGATAGATAGATAGATAGATAGATAGATAGATAGACAGAAGACAGAGGACGGACGGACGGACAGTCCGTCGAGAGATAGATAGATAGACAGACAGACAGGCAGAGGACGGACGATAGATAGATAGACAGATAGACAGATAGACAGACAGAGGACGGATGGACGGACGATAGATAGATGGATAGATAGATAGATAAACAGACAGACAGAGGGCAGGCGGACGATAGATAGATAGACAGACAGACAGATAGACAGACAGATAGGATGGATGGAGGGACGGACGGACAATAGATAGACAGAGGACGGATGGACGGACGATAGATAGATAGATAGACAGACAGACAGACAGAGGACGGACGGACGATAGATAGATAGACAGATAGACAGACAGAGGACGGACGGACGGACGATAGATAGATAGATAAATAGACAGATAGACAGACAGACAGATAGATAGATAGATAGACAGATAGACAGACAGATAGACAGACAGACAGACAGACAGACAGACAGATAGATAGATAGATAGATAGATAGATAGATAGATAGACAGACAGACAGGCAGAGGACGGACAATAGATAGACAGTCAGACAGACAGACAGACGATGGATGGATGGATGGATGGATGGATGGACTGACGGACAGACGATAGATAGATAGACAGATAGACAGAGGACAGACGGATGGACGGACGATAGACAGATAGATAAATAGACAGACAGACAGAGGATGGATGGATGGATGGAGGGAGGGAAGGAGGGACAGACGATAGACAGACAGACAGACAGAGGATGGATGGAGGGACGGACGGACGGATGATAGATAGACAGACAGATAGACAGAGGATGGACGAACGGATGGATGATAGATAGATAGATAGACAGACAGACAGAGGATGGATGGAGGGACAGATGGATGATAGATAGATAGACAGACAGACAGACAGGCAGATAGATAGATAGATAGAGAGATAGATAGATAGATAGATAGATTTCGTTAAGCCCACATAATTAAGGTTTACAGAACGAGTCAATCATCCACAGTCTAATACTAATTAAATAATCATCTCCAAGAAGTTAATTTAAATGAAGTGTAATTATGTTCTCCATTAATTGTCAAACTGCAGAGCGAGTGAAGATCCCTCATCAGACAGTACAAAAGTGTATCAGCGCACTCTGGATTTATTACACTTCTGGATTGGAGACGGACAGTCAGTGGACTTCAGCTCCGGCTCCTGCCTTCTCCACACGCTGGAATCTTTCCTGACCTCTGAGGTATTAGACTGCTAGTTCAGACGGAATACTTGAATGTGTATATGTATCTGTGTGAGATAACCGCGGTACGCGTGTCTTCAGGTATCACCTGTTGACAGTCGTGGAGAGAGTTTGCTCGTAATGCTCCAGGCCACACCCAGAAAGAGGCATGTCTGTGGCCTGTCATGTGCTGGCGACGCCTCCATCAGCAGTCCAGAAGATGAGGAGATGCAGTCAGTTCCCTCCTTATGTAGGAAATCATCCATTGAAGATGCTGCTCGAAAGGTGAATGATATATGAACCTTCAGAATATAGATAGGAGTAAAATTGTAAATCAAACATGTTTATTTGTCTACAGCATCCACTGATCGTCTGACTGCTAGTGTACCGTGTTCTTGATTTGATCATGATGTGTGTAGAGTTTCCAGTGGCGTGTGTCGCGTGTGGTGGAGCCGCAGACGGCCGTGTCTAAAGAGAAATCCTTTTCCATTGCTGCGGCCCTTCCACGGCCGTGTTACGCCTCGCTGATGAGTCAGCTGTCCAACACGAGTCTGAGATCAGAGGAGAGACTTGCCTTCAGTGAGACCGAACACACGCCGCTACACATCGCACAGCAGCTCACCTTACTGGAGCAGGTGCTGAAATCACCACAGTTCATCTCTGTGTCTCTGCAAAAATAATTGCACGCTTACACTACTGGTCAAAAGTTTGGAATAATTACAAAGTTTAAATGTTTTTGAAAGAAGTCTCTTCTGCTCACCAAGGCTGCATTTATTTGATCAAAAATACAGTAAAATTGTGAAATATTACAATTTTAAAATAGCTGTTTTCTATGTGAATATAGAGTAAACTGCAATTTTTTCCTGTGAATTTTCAGTCTTCAGTGTCACATGATCCTTCACAAATCATTCTAATATGATGATTTGCTGCTCAAGAAACATTTCTGATTATTATCAATGTTGAAAACAGTTGTGCTGATTCATATATTTTTGCTTCATTCATGCGTTTTGGGTAAGTAATATTTAAAAAAATAATATTATATATATATATATATAATATATCTATCTATCGTCTGTCTGTCCGCCCGTCCATCCTGTCTGTCTATCTATCTATCTATCTATCTATCTATCTATCTATCTATCTATCGTCCGTCCGTCCGTCCGTCCGTCCGTCCGTCCATCCTCTGTCTATCTGTCTGTCTGTCTATCTATCTATCGTCTGTCCGTCCGCCCTCCATCCATCCATCCATCCATCCATCCTATCTGTCTATCTATCTATCTATCTATCTATCTATCTATCTATCTATCTACCATCCGTCCGTCCGTCCTCTGTCTATCTGTCTGTCTATCTATCTATCTATCTGTCCGTCCGTCCGTCTGTCCGTCCATCCTATCTTTCTATCTATCGTCCGTCCGTCCATCCGTCCATCCTCTGTCTATCTGTCTGTCTATCTATCTATCTATCTATCTATCTATCTATCTATCTATCTATCTATCTATCTATCTATCTATCTATCGTCTGTCCGTCCATCCGTCCGTCTATCCATCCATCCATCCATCCATCCATCTATCCTGTCTATCTATCTATCTACCGTCCATCCGTCCTCTGTCTGTCTATCTATCTATCTATCTATCTATCGTCTGTCATCAGTCCATCCATCCATCCATCCATCCATCCATCCATCGTCTGTCTATCTATCATCCGTCCTCTGTCTGTCTGTCTGTCTATCTATCTATCTATCTATCGTCCGTCCGTCCGTCCGTCCATCTATCTATCTATCTGTCTATATAATTAATACTTTTATTCAGCAAGGACACATTAAATTGATCAAAAGTGACAGTAAAGACATTTATAATGTTACAAAAAATGTAAATACTGTATAAATACTGTCCTTTTGAATTTTCTGTTCATTAAAGAATCCTGAACTAAATGCATCACGGTTTCCACAAATATATTAAGCAGAAAAAACTATCCTCAACATTAATAATGGTCCTTATTATTATCAATAATTGAGCATCAATAATAATTATGCAGCAAATCAGCATATTAGAATGATTTCTGAAGGATCATGTGACACTGAAGACTGGAGTAATGATGCTGAAAATTCAGCTTTGATCACAGGAATAAATTACAGTTTACTATATATTCACATAGAAAACAGCTATTTAGATTGTAATAATATTTCACAATTTTACTGTTTTTACTTTATTTATTTTTTTATTAAATAAATGCAGCCTTGGTGAGCAAATAAAGACTTTTATTCAGTTAAAAATCTTAAATCATTCCAAACATTTTACTGGTAGTGTACGTCAAAATATATGAATGTCCTGTTTTTTTATTTTCATCATCTTTTTTTGTTTTTTTTTGTTTGTTTGTTTGTTTTTTGACATGATCACCCTATTTTTTCTTTTTTCTGCTCTGTTCTCACACTGTTATTTCCTGATCCACCTCTAGGCGGAGACACATGATCATTGTATTATTTTCATGCATATCTTGATTCTGGATCTGAAACAGAATTTGTCAAAGGATGGAATCACCTCTCATATGTCAAATAACGGTTTTGATTCAGCATTTGTATTCATGTCTCATTGTCTGTCATTTATGTAGGAAATATTTCAGGACTGTCATCCAGTTCACTTTCTGAACTCGAGAGCACATGGGGTGGCAGAAAACTCCAGAAACATTTCCAGGTGAGTTTCCACAATGCACTTTTTGAAACTGAAGTTCAGATCTTTGAAAAAGTGCGCAAAAGGATAATTAACATGTTATGTTAATGTTATGTTATTATGTCATTTTGTATGATCTGCTTTATTAAGTATCAAATTTTTTTCTGATTCTTCATTTAACAATTTTTTCTGACTTCATTTAACACACCGCATGTGTCTATTAAAGTATTAGTTCACTTCAGAATTAAAATTTCCTAATAATTTACTTAGGTTTTTGAGGAAAACATTCCAGGTTTTTCTCCATATTGTGGACTTCACTGGGGTTCAACAGGTACAACGCCTACATCAAGCGTGACTTTTCCAACGTGATTACGTAATGCGTAATTGTTTTTTATTTTAGAAAATGACCAATCGTTTCTCAAGATAAGACCCTTATTCCGCATCTGGGATCATGTAGAGCCCTTTGAAGCTGCACTGAAACTGACATTTGGACCTTCAACCCGTTGAACCCCAGTGAAGTCCACTATATGGAGAAAAATCCTGGAATGTTTTCCTCAAAAACCTTCATTTCTTTTCGACTGAAGAAAGAAAGACATAAACATCTTGGATGACATGGGGGTGAGTAAATTATCAGGAAATCTTTCATTCTGAACTGAACTAATCCTTTAAGCACAACCAAAACAATGTTCTTCCACAAAATGCATGCAAAAGTTGCATAGTGTACCTTTAAAGCAACTTCTCAGGTATATACAGTATGTGCGCTAGTAATTTGTGAATGTAATCCTGCTCTAGCTGCTCCTCTGTGTTGGTCAGGTTTGTGTCTCTAGAGGGCAGCAGTCTGTTCCTGAGGGACGTGTCGGGGCCCGAGGGGCCGCTGCAGAGACTCATCACATACGCAGACTGGGTCAGCAACTGGGTTTCTGCTGAACTGGTCATCTGTGACTCGGTCAAGGTGATTCCTCAGATTTCATTAAACATTTGCAAATCATGCAAATGTTTGTGAATAAAACCAAATGTTTTTCGAAGCAGGGTTATTATCATTAACTAAAGCTAACTTTTAATATTGTCAAGTGTGTTTGAATATTTCATTGTATTTGTATTTTATTTTCAGGCACAGACGGCTTTACTTACTCGGTTTCTTGCTGTTGGCAAGTACTGCTACGAGACAAGAAACTTTGCCACCGCCATGCAGATTTTGTCGGGGCTAGAGAATGTGATTGTAAGGCAATTACCGGTAAGAAACGAAACCGCACATAATCCCTTTTTCCGAATCGTGCCACGGTTCCCTCTAAGTGATAAATTATCCTGCATTGAGAGAGTCGTAACCTCATAAGCTCAACTGTATTTGGCATTTTTACTTTATCTTATCTGCCAGCTCCAGCAGCTGAAATGTTAATTGCATGTTCCTTTAAACTGATTAAACACTAACTCTGTTTTGCAGCCTATTTATAAGCATGAAAGGGTTATAATCGACATACATTCAGCATTTTGTGCAGAAACAAAACAGTATTCATCATATTTGGTGTGAAATGAAATTGCATGATAAATGGATCTCATAAGCCATGCTTATTCCCATCTTAATTAGTTTTACAGCAGTTCTCCTTCTTTTGTTGGGTTTGTATGTCGAACGGCAGGCATGGAAGCAGCTGTCGGTGAAGGTGTGTGAGGTTCTGGAGGAGCTCAGGGCTGTGCAGGTGAGACGCTCGCATACAGAAGAGCTTATCATACTCACACACTGACCACGACATACAAGTTGCGTTCCAAATGATGCTCTATACACTATGCAGTTATGCACTATGTACGTATGCACTATGCACTACTGCACTATGTTCTTATGCACTATGCACTTATGCACTATGTACTTATGCATGTACTTATGCACTATGCATTTATGCGCTTATGCACTATGTAATTATGCACTATGTGCTTTTGCACTGTGCTTATGCACTTATGCACTATGTGCTTATGCACTTATGCACAATGCACTTATGCACAATGCGCTTATGCACATTGCGCTTATGTACTATGTGCTTATGCACTATGCACGTATGCATGTACTTATGCACTATGCATTTATGCGCTTATGCACTATGTAATTATGCACTATGTGCTTTTGCACTGTGCTTATGCACTTATGCACAATGCGCTTATGCACATTGCGCTTATGTACTATGTGCTTATGCACTATGCACGTATGCACTATGTTCTTATGCACTATGCACTTATGCACTATGTACTTATGCATGTACTTATGCACTATGCATTTATGCGCTTATGCACTATGTAATTATGCACTATGTGCTTTTGCACTGTGCTTATGCACTTATGCACTATGTGCTTATGCACTTATGCACAATGCACTTATGCACAATGCGCTTATGCACATTGCGCTTATGTACTATGTGCTTATGCACTATGCACGTATGCACTATGTACTTATGTGCTATTTGCTTATGCACTTATGTACTATGCGCTTATGCACTATATACTTATGCACAATGCACTTATGCACAATGCGCTTATGCACTATGCACTTATGTGTTATTTGCTTATGCACAATGCGCTTATGCACTATGCGCGTATGCACTTATGCACTGTAATTATGCACTATGCGCGTATGCACTATGTACTCATGTACTATATGTACTTATGCACTATGCACTTATGCGCTATATTTGCTTATGCACTTATGTACTATGCACTTACAAATGATGTACTTATATATATGCACTATGTAATTATGTACTTGTGCACTATGCACTTATGCACTATATGTGCTTATGCAGCTATGCACTATGTACTACTATGTAACATTCTATGTTATTTTGCCATTCACCATTAAAGTCTGATGCCCCTCCCCCTCTGCTACGTAATTAATGCTGCGACAGTTTAGTGCATGAAGTGTCCAACATTCCACACTTCATTATTTCGATTAATTAAGTGCATCACCTGGGTATTTGAAGCACAGTTTTTACCTTTTTTTCAAGGTTGCTAAACTATTTAATTTTTTCCAAAAAAATATATCTGCCTTTTGATGACTTTTTTTATTATTATTTCTTATAATCTCCAGACAGTTACACCACCTAAACATTATTTACTTTATGTCCTACTAAATATTAGCTCAATTAATTTTAAAACAGAATCTGAAAACTTGGTTATAATTACAGAGGTGTATTGAAGCCATTGTTTGTGTGAATTGTATGTTTAATGTTGTTTGGAATAAATTATACATTTATGCATTTGTCCGATGATTTTATTCAAAGTGACTTACATTGCATTCAGGGTTTGATCAGTTCATGCTGGTGTTGCTAGCACCATGCTGTACTTTTTTGAGCTACAGAACTAAGTCCCATAGATCCTAAAATTTCTGAGAATAGTGAGGTCTGTTAATGATAAGTTTGGCTCTTGTTTCAGGTCTTTCTGAAGAGTGATAATCTGTGTCTGATGGAGGGAGGGAAGCGTCGAGGGCGGCCGACTCTCCCAGACACTCACATCCTGGCCATGCACATACAGCAGCTGGAGATCGGCGCGTTCACCATGACCAGCGGATCATACAAGTGGCCCAAACTGAGGTCTCATCAGTGCACTTACATTTACATTTATGCATCTAACAGACGCTTGTGTCCAAACTGACATCACAACTTGATGCAACTTCTTTTAAGGCCCCGATATACTTCTAGCATAGATTGTTGTGACGTCATTTTGAACAAAATCAGGCCAAAATGAAGTTAATTTCGAGAGTTCGAAACAGCTTGCCAAAGTCAACTTTCTGGAAGGCTGGTAAACACCTTCAAACTACCATTGGTCTGTATGGCGATGACATAATAGGTGGGTGTGGCTCTGAGATTTACTTTGAAGTGTAAATCTTCTCCGGTTTATTTCCTCTGTTCGGTCAAGGTCAAACACGAGTAAAAGCATGAACACACCGGAGAGCCGCTTTATAGTAGAAACTGAAGCTGCCATTCTAATTGAAAGAGACACTGACTATGTTTTTCATGTTTACTGGAAAGCTGCTGCTCTAAAGCAATCTGTTGTATAAAGTGCTGTATAATGTAAATGTGATGTGACTGAAGAGTTGCTGCAAACACCCACATTGCTCAGAGGCTTTCTGAACTGCTGTTTTCTCACTGCTGCCATTTTTGTTAGCGTGCAGCACATATTTACATATTCATCTAGCCATTGCTCTCTGTATATTGCTACAAATATTTCAGACTTCTTTTTACCCTTAAGTAAAGAATGAAAAAGAATATATCGGGGCCTTAAAGGGATAGTTCACCCAAAAATGAAAATGATCCCATGATTTACTCACCCTCAAGCCATCCTAGGTGTATATGGGTATCTTCTTTCAGACGAACACAATCAGAGTTATATTAAAAATATCCTGACTCTTTATAGCTTTAAGCTTTATAATAGGAGTGAATGGGGCTCAAGATTTTGAAGCCCAAAAAAGTGCATCCATATATCTTAAAAATAATCCATACAGCTCCAGGGGGTTAATAAAGGCCTTCTGAAGCGAAGCGATGGGTATTTGTAAGAAAAATATCAATATTTAAAACTTCATACAGGGTTTGTACAAGGTGCTTAAAGTGCTTGAAGTTTAAGTCCTGGAAAACCCTTGAAAAGGGTTATTTATGCCATATTTATGAAAAGGTACTTTTGTTTGAATTATTGAAAGACAATATATATGAAATTACTGTTTAATATTCTATCGATAAAACAATATTTTCACGCCAAATTAATGCTGCAGCTTGTCTGATATACATATAAAGCTATTTCGCACGGCTATGAGCGAGCTATTGCTCATATGCATGTGCTGCACTTTATTTGTACCATTTTGTTTTATTAGTTTATTTTTCAACCCCTGTGGTGTGTGGCAGCAGCAGTGCGAGGTATCTCGGGAGAATGACCAAGCAGACATAGAGCAAGTGTGGTACAAAGCATTCTCAGATTTATTCAGGAAGAAGGGTTATATTTATAGACATAGTTCAAACAACAATCTCCAGGATGGCTTGAGCATCCAATCATATGACTTAAGAATCAAACCTTACCATGTATGGCATTTCAAGAAATATAATAACAAGTAAGAAATGTATGTGCGTAAATGTGTGTGTGCGTGTGTCTTCAACTTCTGGTTGCGTGTGAGAGTGTCAGTGTGTCCAAAGACTACTACTTCTTGTTTTGTCTAGGTAGGTACATGGTGTGCACAATGGAAAAAGCCCAAGACACAAAGAAAGTCAAAAAGTGAAGCCCAAGAAATAAGAAATTATTTAACATCTGGGCAACAAACTCAAACTCAATATTTCTCTTCAAAAATTCTCATTTTAGATTTCGGTTTCGTGACCGGTGTTTTGTTTTGCTCTCTCCTCTGCACTGTTATAGACTCGCATACGGCCGTTGCTGGAAGCCAGTTATTATAGTTTATAAAGTTTTAAATATGGATATTTTTCTTTTAAAAAAACCCATCACTTCACTTCAGAAGGCCTTTATTAACCCCCTGGAGCCGTATGGATTACTTTTATGATGGATGCACTTTTTTGGGCTTCAAAATCTTAAGCCCAATTCACTGCCGTTATAAAACTTGGAAGAGCCAGGATATTTTTGAATATAACTCTGATTGTGTTCGTCTGAAAGAAGATAGTCATATACACCTTGAGGGTGAGTAAATCATGGGAACATTTTTATTTTTGGGTGAATTATCTCTTTAAGCTTTCGCGTTACTATAGTACCTACACAACTCAACTTCCGCTCACGCACACATACACTGCAGGAGACAGCTGCTAAGGGCAAAGGTCATGGACAGTCAGATGTGGCGGTAATGACGCAGCTGGTGATGTTGCATGCTGGTATGTTGCTCTCCAGGTGTGTCTGTGTGTGTGTTATGAGTTTCAAGCAGATGGTGTATGATTGGAAATGCTATGCCCGGGGACATGGGTCCATGCCAGGTGCCCGTAGGGCTGTGTTTGTCGGCAGATTCGGAGGTGGACACGCAGCTGGTTGTTGTACATCTGTAGCTCACGGTGCACAGAATCAGGCCACTTGCACACACACATTTAAGTACTGTGCTGAAGAAAATAATTTTGTCTGGACTTTTTTTGTCTGGCGAACATCCCAATGCCGTCCACATTTAGATGAAAATGTAAATATACTGAACAAAATTATAAATGCAACACTTTTGTTTTTGCCCCCATTTTTCATGAGCTGAACTCAAAGATCTAAGACTTTTTCTATGTACACAAAAGGCCTATTTCTCTCAAATATTGTTCACAAATCTGTCTAAATCTGTGTTAGTAAGCACTTCTCCTTTGCTGAGATGATCCATCCACCTCACAGGTGTGGCATATCAAGATGCTGATTAGACAGTATGATTATTGCACAGGTGTGCCTTAGGCTGGCCACAATAAAAGGCCACTCTAAAATGTGCAGTTTTACTGTATTGGGGGGGTCCAAAAACCAGTCAGTATCTGGTGTGACCACCATTTCCCTCACGCAGTCTCCTTCGCAGAGAGTTGATCAGGTTGTTGATTGTAGCCTGTAGAATGTTGGTCCTCTCCTCTTCAATGGCTGTGCGAAGTTGCTGGATATTGGCAGGAACTGGAACACGCTGACGTATACGCCGATCCAGAGCATCCCAAACATGCTCAATGGGTGACATATCCGGTGAGTATGCTGGCCATGCAAGAACTGGGATGTTTTCAGCTTCCAGGAATTGTGTACAGATCCTTACAACATGGGGCCGTGCATTATCATGCTGTCCGGGTGGCTGGTCTCAGACGATCTTGGAGGTGAAGATGCTGGATGTGGAGGTCCTGGGCTGGTGTGGTTACACGTGGTCTGCGGTTGTGAGGCCGGTTGGATGTACTGCCAAATTCTCTGAAACACCTTTGGAGACAGTTTATGGTAGAGAAATGAACATTCAATTCATGGGCAACAGCTCTGGTGGACATTCCTGCAGTCAGCATGCCAATTGCATGATCCCTCAAAACTTCCGATATCTGTGGCATTGTGCAGTGTGATAAAACTGCACATTTTAAAGTGGCCTTTTATTGTGGCCAGTCTAAGGCACACCTGTGCAATAATCATGCTGTCTAATCAGCATCTTGATATGCCACACCTGTGAGGTGGATGGATTATCTCGGCAAAAGAGAAGTGCTCACTAACACAGATTTAGACAGATTTGTGAACAATATTTGAGAGAAACAGGCCTTTTGTGTACATAGAAAAAGTCTTAGATCTTTGAGTTCAGCTCATGAAAAATTGGGGCAAAAACAAAAGTGTTGTGTTTATAATTTTGTTCAGTGTATGTGCTGCACACTTTCCTCTCAATAACAATAAACAACAATAATGACAGCGGTGAGAAACTGTCTGATCACAGCAATGTGGATATTTTATGTCCAGTCATGTCATGATTATTTATATAGCACTTATAGACATAGTACAATAGATTACTATTAAACATGAAAAACAGTATGTGCCAGTTTCAATTAGAATTACAAGCTATTCACGTCTGACCTTGACAAAAAAATGAACCAGAGAAGATAGATACAGCTCAAAGAGGTGGAGCCTCATAGCCACACCTGCCTATTACATCATAGCCATACGGACCAATGGTGTTTCAAAGGTGTTTACTAGTCAGAGCAAACTTTTACAGAAAGTTATTATTACTAAATAAAAATATAAAAATTACTAAAAAACAAAAACAAAATAAGAAACATTGTAATATTTCACTGTAAAATAAAAAAGAAAAGTATTTAAGAAAAGTAATGTTATTTTAACTGTAAAACTACAATATTATTATTATTATTGCTACTGTTATTATTTTTATTCTTACTAAATAAAAATATAAAAATTACTTAATATAATCAAATAAAACCATTTTCCCTGAAAATTAAAAAACTGAGTATTCAGGAAAATAATATAGTAATAATTATTTTATTTTACATTACAACTTTAAAATTACAATTATAATATTTATGGCTGTCTATATATAAAAATTACTAAGTAAAATGAAATAATTTCCCCTGAAAATTAAATAACGAAGTATTTAAGGAAAGTAATATAATAATAATAATAATAATAATAATTGTATTTTACATTACAATTTTAAAATTACAATTATAATATTTATGGCTGTCTATATATTAAAAAAAATTACTAAATAAAATCAAATACAATAATTTTCCCTGACAATTAAAATACTGAGTATTTAAGGAAAGTATAATAATAATAATAATAATAAAAATTTTACAACTTTAAATTTACAATTATAATATTAATGGCTGTCTTCATTTCTCAAGATTTTAATTTGTCATGGAGCCCTGGAAGCTTTTCTTTCGTAAACAATAGACGGTTTCTTCTTATTACAGGTTTGTGAAGATAATTGATGCATGTTGCTTTTCAAATGCACACTTATAAGTGAGCCAAACTCACAGCAGATGCAGAGATGAGTTTGTGTGGAGCAGTTTACTGCGAACCGTGTTTTATGTTTTATTTTGTATGTGTTGCTCTGAGATCATGAGCTGCTCGTGTGTTAATGAAAACAAAGCAGTGCTTCTCTCCGAAACACACACAGAGCTTATATTTTTGCCTTTTCATAATCGCACTATAAGCCACCATATGATTTCGGTTTTATTTTGATTAATCGTACACCTGTAAAAAATGTACCCGTAAATTTACAGTTTTCCATTTTACGGTTTCAACACCGTTTTTCCATTTTACAACTGCGCTGTAGTTTCACAGTAAAATACTGGCAGCTGTGGTTCCAGCCATTTACTGTAATTTTACGGTTTCAACACCATTTTTCCATTTTACAGCTGCGCTGTAGTTTCACAGTAAAATACTGGCAGCTGTGGTTCCAGCCATTTACTGTAATTTTACGGTTTCAACACAGTTTTTCCATTTTATGGTTTCAACACCATTTTTCCATTTTACGGTTTCAACACCGTTTTTCCATTTTACAGCTGCGCTGTAGTTTCACAGTAAAATACTGGCAGCTGTGGTTCCAGCCATTTACCGTAATTCAACAGTACCAATACTGTTGTTCATTTTACAGCTTTACTGTAATTTTACAGTACAGTACTGGCAGCTGTGGTTCCAGCCATTTACCGTAATTCTACCATTTTAATACTGTTTTACATTGTACTTGCAGCAATGGTTACAGCTATAATTCTACAGTATAGTAAAAATTAAAACATTACATAAACAATACATAATTAACACATTTCTAGTATATGTAGTATATAATGCGTACAGACATGTCAAACTATTTTTCACTAGATGGAGAGAAAATAAATAAAGAAGAAATAGATTATGGTGCATCGTTTGCTATTTATTAAAACAGGCAAAAAATAGGCATTGACAAATTGGCTGAAACTGACTGATTCTCAGCATAAATACAAACAATACGTTAAAGGGTTAGTTCACCCTAAAATTAAAATTCTGTCATAAATTACTCACCCTCATGTCGTTCCACACCCATAAGGCTCTTCCGAACACAAATGAAGATCTTTTTGATGACAGAATGCTGTCAGATTTTCATTCACGGACTGCCTTTGTAACTACAACTTTGACACTTCAAAAACGAATCCATATGAATCGAGCGGTTTAGTCCAAATTTCTGAAAAGAATCGATCGCTTATGATGAAAAGATTTAATTTAAGCTTTTACTCACACGTAAACATTGATCAGCGAACATAAGCAGAAGCTAAACATAACATGAATTACTCACAAGAACAAACCTCTTCCGGAAGCTCAAACGTGCTGCGTAACCAATGAGGTTCATTCTCGTGTTACGCAGCATGTTTGAGCTTCCGGAAGAGGTTTGTTCTTCCGCGTGAAGCAGGTTTGGTTGAGCTTCTGCTTATATGTTCTCTGATCAATGTTTACGTGCAAGTAAAAGCCTAAATTAAATCTTTTTATCATAACAAGCGATCGATTGCACTGTGTTAGGGATAGAATACTACCATCTACAGGTTTGTGGAAAAACTTTAGGAATTATAGTTAAAGAAAAAGTGCAATGACCACATATATCCAATAGAGGTCAATAGGGACTCATTTCATTTTCACTTCATTTTTCTTGATGCTTCAACTTCTCACAACTTTGATATATTTTGTGAACATGCTTGTTCCATGTTGCCTTTGTGCTCTAGTATTAGTCCTTCATTTATGTATGGAAATGTTTCAGATTTATGCCAGTTTGGATGATTTTATTTGATTTTCATTTCTATAAAAATGTTCTCTGTTGCAGTCACACACATGTGTGTTTGTTTGTGTGTGTGTGTGTGTGTGAGATACAAAGTTTGTTCCACTTTGTGTTTATGGTCTAGGACCAGACCTTTATTTAAATGTAGAAATATTCAGAATTATGCCAGTTTTGTTGATTTTGTTTGCCAATTTCTACAGAAATGCCCTCTGTTGCAGTCACACACGTGTGTGTTTGTGTGTGTGTGTGTGTGTGTGTGTGTGTGAGATACAAAGTTTGTTCCACTTTGTGTTTATGGTCTAGGACCAGACCTTTATTTAAATGTAGAAATATTCAGAATTATGCCAGTTTTGTTGATTTTATCTGCCAATTTCTACAGAAATGCCCTCTGTTGCAGTCACACACGTGTGTGTCTGTGTGTGTGTGTGTTTGTGTTAATGTGTGTGTGTGTGTGTGTGTGTGTGTGTGTGTGTAGTGTCAGCAGTGAGCAAACGCTTTCTGTGATTGATTGGTTCTGACTTGCAGCATTTGCATGTGTTCAGATGGGCAGGAAAATAGTTCTACTATACAATTATTCGCTAACATAGGTTATTTGTCCAATTCAATGCATACTGTATGCATTAAATGTATTGTTAATTAAACAAAATCACTGGTTAAAAATAATAATAATTAAAAAAAAACACACACCTTAGTATTGATATTTTTATTTGCGTATCAATACTTTAGATACTCAACTTCAGTATCGATATATTGATACTTTACATCGATATGCCCATCCCTAACAAAAACCTGAAAGATGTCTTGAAATACAACATCTGAACAATGTCTTGAGGTGTGGTGACCAAGGAGGAATAACTGACAACGGGCCGCTTCGAGTCGTGGCTGCATTAAAATCTCGGATATGCATTATTTTTTTAATAATTCAGCGACCCGTCGTCAGTTATTCCTAAACCTAGCGTTAAAGTCCGCGTGAACCGGAAGTTGCAAACGGCTTTTCTCCAGTGTTGTGATGTATTTCCAAGTGAAACGGAATATTGAATAGAGGGCAGAGTTTTACTTTAGCGCTCCTCCTCTCCATCTCTAGCTCACAAGACTAGTAATATGCATCAGCAAAGTAAATAGGGTCGATTTTGATTCCATGCCGACTTTAAAATCGGAGTTTGGAGAACACTGACTAGTGAAATGCCTCACCCGTTGACAACTGTCTGTCTGTCTTTCTGTAACACGCGATTCGCGCCAAAAACAGTCAAAAATATCTCACGAGTCACGAAAAGGGCGATTTTACAAGTTGAGTGCAACATAATAAAATAGCAACAAAGAAATAATCTTACCTTGAACAGTTTCCTTCTTTAGTACGCAGACGAAGAAATTCTGTTGGTTTACCGCGGCGCTTTTTGCGGGAGTCTGAATGAGGGCTCGCGTTGAACATGCTCCGCCCCCTTGTGCTGCTTTTTACAGCATTAAACCGTTTTTCTGAGGAACAAACCTGCTTACTGTTAAATGCTGTACATTTACTGCAAGTGCTTAATTTGCCGACCATTAGCTGTAAATTTACATGATTTAACTGTTTATTAAAATAACAGTATTTTACTGTTGGAAATTGGCTGTAATTTTACAGCAATTTTTTTTTTTTACAGTGTACAACCCTACAAACACCACTCAGATTTTCTGCAAAATATAAAAATATGATTCTTTTATTAGACCTTTCCCTCTGGCATCTATAAAGGATGTGATGTGTCGAGTCTTGTTTGTGACACGCTGTGCTTCTCTCCTCTCAGGAACATTGCGCGTGTGGTCAGTCAGATCCATGCGTTTCAGGAGCATCTCTATTCCTACCCTCCTGACCTTGAGCTGCAGTCGTACCTGCGTGGGCGAATCGCACGATTCAGCAAGTGTGACGTCCCCCTCCTCGCCTCTGACAACGATGCCAACTTCAACCAGACGGCCAGTGATCGCTATGCACACAGGATCCAGGACACACTGCGCAGAGTCAAAGCCTCGTTTCAGTGACCGAACGAGCGCAGTCCCAAACCGAGATGGCACAGATGTGGACGCAAACCACCCGTGAAACACAAGCCGTATCATGTCCAGACATCTGATGCTCTGACATGTTGCAGTTGCTCTCTTTATGAGGAATTCTGTGCCAGAAAACATAGATACTGGGATTGCACACGACGTGGGTGTTTTAACTGATGGATTTCCTCATTAATAGGACTTGGTTACGCATCTTTACCAGCCTTCGCTTCAGTATAACACGCTCATACAAACTAGTTTCCATTTGATGAATGGATGGTTCACTTCAAAGAAACTACACTTTAAAGACTTTCAGCAAGTTTTTTGACAGCTACACAACCAAATAATTTAGTCTGGTTATTTATAGATTTATTGATGATAATTATTGAGAAATGATTAATTATATTAATACATTTTAGTTAAGATTCAACCTTTTGAAACCGAGGCACTTGAAACTCCTCCAGAGAATAGAGAAAAGTATTATACTTTTAAAAATAGACTATATTTCTACACCATGGTAAAGTAATCTTAGAAAACTGACATATTTTGTGCATAAATTTGAGTATAATTTAACTTGTTGCATTTGCATCTCTCCATTTTGTAATGTTCTTTAAATTGGGACACTTTTGTCATTTCCCTGTTTTAAAGTTCATGCGCACATTATTATGCATCTTTCTCATTAGAATTGAACTTAACATGGTCCCTCTGAGCGACAAATTATTTCTGCCTGATTTGTTCCGTCGTAACAGCCCTATATTTTAAAGAGGACCTATTATGCTCTTTTTTTGATTCTACTAGAACAGGTTTTCATGCTTAAATGTTCATTATTTTCCTCATATTCTCCATTGTTGCAGCTCCTCTTTTCCCAGTCTGTCAGTAACGCTCTGTTTAGTTCCTGTCTCTATGAAGCCCCTCCTTCTGAAAAGCACAATGTGTTGTGATTGGTCAAGCGCTTCAAGCGTGTTTGGGAAATGTCCCGCCCCTTAACATAACCAGTTTCAACACACTACTAACTAACTCAACCAGGCCCCGCCCCTTTGTTCTGCATATGAATTATTTAAATGAGGAATATTGTGACGTGTTTGAAAACACAAGACTACAATGGAGGCGTTTCAGGGAGTTCTGAAACAGTGACATACAGAGAATAACTCCCGCTGGAGGGACTTTGGAAACCTTTTTCATGCTCGAACAGCAACATTACACACTAAAGACAGATGTAAACAAGCATAATAGGTCCTCTTTAAGAAAACCTTTGGTTTGAATTTTAAGCATATTATCAATAAAGATTTTCTTAACTTAAGGTGTTTATTGTAACTGGCTCCTGATCTTTTGTTAATGTAGTCACTCTGGATAAAAGCGTGGCTAAACCAATAAATGTAAATATAACCTGATGTCTCCACGTTTCAGTCTATAAATAGTATTTTAGACAAGAAGCACATTGTTTACAGAGCAGGATTATAAAGTATATAAGTGTTAAAGGGTTAGTTCACCCAAAAATGAAAATTCTGTCATTAATCACTCACCCTCATGTCGTTTCACACCCGTAAGACCTTCGTTCATCTTCAGAACACAAATTAAGATATCCGATGGCTCAGTGAGGCCTCCATTGACGGCAAGATAATTAACACTTTCAAACATTCAGAAAGCTACTAAAGACATATTTAAAAGTTCATGTGACTGCAGTGGTTCAACCTTAATGTTATGAAGCGACTAGAATACTTTTTGTGCGCCCAAAAAAACAATATAACGACTTTTCAGCAATAAAAACACTGCTTCATGAAGCTTTGAAGCTTTATGAATCTTTTGTTTCAATCAGTGGTTCGGAGCGTGTATCAAACTGCCAGAGTCACGTGAACCATTGAAATTTCGAAATGTTTTGAAACACTTGTGACGTAATAAAGCCTCTTTTACTGAAATCACGTGACTTTCATACTCCGAACCACTGTTTGATTGTCCTTTTGCTAGCTAGATATCAGCCTGTTAGCATTGTTTGAAAATATCGTCATTCGGTATAACCGAAATTTTGTTTAAACCGAATGACTTTTTTGGTGACAAATTTTGTCCATCTTGTAAAAAATGACAAAAGCAGTGTTAATAGATTATAAAAACCACATAATCTCATTGTTAACACTTAATAAAACTTCTAAATTGGTTATATCTCCATTATGTTTTTTTACACTAAGGTTAAAAACCTTATACATCAATGACCCAAATAACATAACATGGTCTCTAGTTCGTTTTACTTAACAACAAACACATACAACCAAAACAGGCATAGCCTAGGCCATTTTTAAGGCAAAATTAAAAAACTCGCAGAACAGCTTGAACAAACTTAAGGCTAGATTCAGCCTTGACTCACAATTCATGAACGTGCTGTGAACTGCAGTTAAATACGTTTAAGACCATCTGGCCTAATCATTCTGTTATTGTATAACATCACTAAAACCCTGTAAATAACCATTTTTGTCCCACAAACCATGCCCCATCACACATTTTCACTGACTGAAGTACCGTCCCATTTTTTGAAACCACGTTTCCTAAAGTGGGTCACTGGGAAATTTGATAAAAAAAAAATAAAATAAAATGTATACATACAAAGTTATAATATGTTTTTGATGGGCAAACATTTCATAAGCACATTGGGTCAAAAAGTTGTTTTGTTTAAAACGAACTTATGCTTCTTAACATTGAGCTTTGGGTGGATTTCAAGGTGCTCCACCTTCATATATGACTGGACATTTGAGAGGTTATGTGATTTTGATCACATGGCACCACAGCTTTGTCTAACCCATAGTTTCACTGGTATGTATTTACATATGTCCCACTTTAGGGCAGTTCACCCTGTGTATTACTAAACTGTAAACAAAATAGCTCTCAGTTGAAATCTCAGTTCACTGGATATGACCTTCTTGTTCATGCAAAAAGTATCATCACACTCACAATCCTTAATATTTTATTCAGTAACACTGTTTTTTTTTTGCTGAAATCTGTGATGTGAGGACTGTCTGACCATTAAACGAGATTAATTGTTTTCAGACCTTCAAGGATCTGCTCGTTTCTTGGATGCCATGATATCTTATCCGAATTAAATAATGAGCGTTTGAGCTCCGCGGTTTGTTTCGGAGTTTCACGCGGAGGCGAGGAAACGCGCGCCCCCGGAGGCGCAGTGGCGCGCGGCGGATCCTCCTCATTGTTCTGTGACGGATCAAAGCGCTTCAGATAAAGGCTTTAATTGCGAGTCAAAGAGCTCGAGCCTCCTGCACTATAGATCATTGATAAAGGAAACAGTCAACATGCCGTTATCGTCATTGTCCAGCTAAACGATCCTTTCAAAGGCTCCGTCTCTCATTCACAGACATTCAAATACAGCCAGATAACGCCAAAGCCCTGATTAACTGCAGACCTCTGTTGCAAAGCTGCTTCACATGCCATTATTTCTGATTATCGCGAATATTATTGAATCACAATCTGTGCTGTTTTGTTTGATCATGAAACCTCAAATAAACATAATTAGGCCTATATGAAGACTTTTGAATTGAGTTGCTGGATATATAAATATTCGGATTGCCTTATTGCGTAGTAAATTTAAGATTTAGGCTACATTTTTGCAACATTAAATGTGCACATTTATGCATATACATAATTAAAATGTAGCCCATTATAAATAAATAAATGCAAGTAAAGTGTTGCCCAGTTGTAGGTTATTAGTGCAAGTATATTTTCACTGTGCCTGAGTTGTTGAGTCAGTGGATCAGGCCTTAAGCTTGTCCGGGTGTGAATTTGCATTTGAACTGCTGGTCAATCAAAGTTAATTGTGTTGCTACTGTAATCCCTTTGATCCGTGATGTTTGCCAATGTCACCAAACGCTGAGACGGTGGCGCCAGAGACTCCGCGGGACATCAGCATGTGTTAATGCAGGGCCATTTGAACCGCAGTGACGTCACACCTCTGTTCCACTGTACTGAAACACAGACACTGATCAGAAACTACATAGGCTACAAAGAGAACACCCCCATATAAGTCATAAAAAGCCTAAATATTATTCAGAGGCTGATATATAAGAAAAATTCGTCAAATAATACATTTTAGGAACAGATTAAAAAGTGTACAAAAAAAAAAAACATTTCAACATTTGCCTTTTTAAAAATTATTTCTTTAATGTTCTGACCAACTTTTTTTTTTAGAATTTTTTTTCTTTCTTTTTTTTCTACTGTTATTCTGTTCTATTTTACTATAAAGGTATACATTGCCAAATATATATTTTATATGCACATTGTATTTTTATCTTAACACACACATACACACACACACATATATATATATATATATATATATATATATATATATATATATAGTAATTATGTTTATTTGATTTTGTAGTTTATTTAACAATACAGATGTTTGTATATAAAATAAGTATAAAAATTATATATTTATATATTATAGTTTTTTATTTGTTTTTATTTTTTGTTTTATTTATTTATTTTTTTTGGAAATGTTTTATTTTCTTCTATTTTCTGCTAGTGTTTTGTTCTGTTTTACTATAAATGTGTGTGTGTGTGTGTGTGTGTGTGTATATATATATATATATATTAAACAATATGATAATATAAGGTGATTTCAGGTTGATTGGAACACTATTCCAATTCATCTCAATGGCAAAACGTATCCCAACCTGAATTCACCCTATATTATAATTCTGTTTATTTTGTAGTTTAATAATACAGAGGTCTGAAGGCAAATTAAGTCAAATGCCATGATTAATTATTGGGAATATCTTGAATATTTATATAAAACATTTAAAACATTTTCCGGCCGTTTCAGCTTGTTGCTGTTTTTTTTTTTTCTTCTTTTTTTTTTTTTTTTTTTTTTTTTTTTCACGTTTCTACCCTTAAAGTTTCCATTATTACCGCTGCAGTTTTCCACATAAACGCGCCACTCTGGATCCAGTTGTTCTGACACTCATCTCTGTTTGAAGAGGATGCAGACAGCTGGATGAGCCAGAGGTTCTCACAGACAAGCTGGCGCCAGGCTTTCACACAATCACAGGATATGTAAAGACTTCAATAACGAGCCATTAGGCCTAATGATTGAGAATCGATCAGGCGTTAACTCCTCCATGCATATGTTAATGTGATCCCGGGACGGGCTATATATATGGAGGCCGCTTCTGGAGGCCTGGCAAACAGTCTTGGATTGTACTCGGATAGTTTCACTTCCTCTGCTCGGAGAAAAGACACACAGCAATCATGGTGAAGAAGTTTTCTGTGGACTGGCTCGCTCAAAGCTTTCACGATTCGGCGTCTCAAGCAGTTCTGGAGCCGGAGAAAAAGACGCACAGGCCTCACGTGCCGTGTGTGGTTCAGCCGAGACCCCCGACGTCTTATGACAAGGTTTATTTGCAGCCAAAACCTAAGGTCACCAAAGCTGAACAGAAACCAGAATCCAACAAAGAAGCCATAACTCCGGCTGCACCAAGAAATTGCTCGTCTCCAAGCTGTAAGTACTCATTGACTTCACAAATCGATTTCGATTAATTTCTATTGATAGTGTAAATGACAACTGAGCGTGTTTTAACGTTATACATCATTCAGTTTCAGAAAATAGCGGCTATTCATCCGGTTATGAGAGTGAAGCGGCCGCGTCTGAATGCGCGTCAGTCGAAGATGGAAACGACGTGGAGAAAGACGGTGCGACGCGCAGAATCAGAACCAAATTCACACCGGAACAGATCGACAAACTTGAAAAAATCTTTAACAAGCACAAATATCTGGATGCGGGAGAGAGAGTAAAAACAGCCCTGAAGCTCAATCTGTCAGAAACACAGGTGAGGCGCGTTTATTAAATCTTCATTTGTTACTTTATTTACATTCAGCAAATGCTTTCTCCAAAGCTTTGAACAATAAAACATATTTTTAAATACGCATGCGCTTTGCTCTTCAGGTCAGAACCTGGTTCCAGAACCGCAGGATGAAGCTGAAGCGCGAGGTGCAGGAGATGCGCGCGGACTATCTGCTGCCTCCGATGGTTCTGCCGCACGTGCACCCGGTTCAGTACCACTGCTACGACAGACAGCGACTTCCGTTTCCTCCTCAAGGCCCTCTGATGCATCAGATCCCGTCGCAGCAGCACATGATGCCGCATCTTCCTCATCATCACCTCATGATGCCAAGGCAACATTACTACTGAAGACGCGTTTAAAGACTCTCTCCTTTAAAACACTTAAATCACATTCTGTGTGCAATATCTGTACAGTTTGTAAAAAAAAAATTATAGCGAGGTAAATGTTTAAGTAAAAAGAAGAGTTTATTTATGTTCAGAAATAAAGTATGTTTTATGCCAAAGTTTGCTTGGTTACTTTACAAGCTTAAAGTTCACATGATTAGATCTGAAGAATTTGCTCAAACGCGTTTTATCTTAGTTTCGATTGAATGCACTGAACTGAACTTATTTAGTCATTATTTAAGAGTTTTCTTGGATCATTCCACATTCATTACGTAAGTTAAAAGTCATTTATTGATCGTCACAACCTCATTTCATGGCTCAGTTGTGGCATTACCTCATGCATAAAACATTCAAATATCTCAACACATGGGATGAAAGAAAAATCGTCTCTTTTTAAACCCGGTGCAAATTTGAAAAAGAATGAAAAGCAGCATATTCCAGTTGATATTAGTGACTATATATGGTATAGCATAAATAAACTTCAGAAAATAAAGGTTCAAATGATAACCAGATGGTTTTACACCATTTTAGAACTTTCTGTTGTCTTCATTTGCCACACAGAAACCTACAATGTACATCAAGACACTTCTATCCAAATAACAATACGCATGGTTCTTGTAATGTTGCTAAGGCTAGTCCTTGAAGAATTTAGAGCAAACATGATGCCATTTGTGCACTTTGGGATAAGGAGGACCTACAATAATATGAGTGAGATTTATTTAAATCAAATGTAGGCGCCAAAGAAACCCTAAACAAACCAGACCAGGCTATTGATCCTCAGGAGCCGCTGCGCCACATACCGCGCTTTCATATGCGTGTCAACTCATTCTGTTTGTCTCCGCCGCACTTCAAACGAGACATAACGAGCAGATCATGGTCAACAATTAGTCCTAATTAAGTCGCCCATTGATGAGTTTACACTCGCCACATAATCCCAACAGACTGGCTCCACCATGTCTGGGTTGTGTGTGTGTGCGTGTGTGTGTGTGTGTGTGTGTGTGTGTGTTCACGTTGACCGTGTTGTTACAGTGGAGATGTATTTATTGATTGCCCTGAATATGCCAAAACTGCGTATCATATACACGCCAAAAATTGCGTATCATATGCACGGCGAAAATTGCGTACGCTGAAAATTGCGTATCATATGCACGCCGAAAATTGTATATTATATGCACAGCAAACACACGCCAAATAGAATCAGAAAATCGTGCAACTGATACGCAGTTTCATGGGGTCGGGCTCAAATATTTATATTATGTGTTTACTTAGGTTCAGCAAAGACTTTTGATTCCTTTTTCTTGAAGTTGCATTATGACTATTTGGTTTCTTGATTAATAATGCCTTCAGTCATCATTATTATTATTCAAGAGTCTTTCTACTTCAAAAGTCAAAGAGTTACTTGCCATTTCTATGTAATTATTTGTACAATTTACTTGCAAAGAAAGTAAATCCTAAACCCATTTATTATTGCAATACAAGACTTTATGTTTAATTAAATTGAACCTGTGTGCATGCAGTTTATCTCATTGGTATTATATATATATATATATATATATATATATATATATATATATATATATATATATATATCCATTTAAAATATATGAAACTATCCAGCGCAAACTCGTGGGACTCGCAGAAGTTTGTGAGGCGCCAGAGACGCATTTGAATCTTCGACATCAAACGCTTTTCTCTTTTCCTCTCGATCAGCACCATGTAGTTCTCATTGACAGAAGACAAAAGAGGAGAGACACCCTCAGTAGACATCAGGTTTGGATAGAGAGCCTGTATGCTTCTGCAAAAGGCTGGTATTCCACACCCATGATGTCCAAATGAAAACGCATTTAATGATTTAATGCAATAAACACGCACTTTCTGAATTTACATAGATTGGAACTATAGATATAGAACTATAATGGGGATCAAGACTTAATCCGACTGTAAGTAAAACAGTGATCCACCCAAAGCCACTCTTTCATCTTCACATTATCGGCCGATGGATTATGTCTTGTCTTGAGTGGATGACCATGATTGTATCAATGTGGATCAGCGCTGATGATTATTCATCTGTTCTTCTCAGGTACTTGAGGTGCTCAGACACGGTGGCGCCTGGATATCACAAGTACTCTGAACGTGTGAACAAGCCCATTGCGACATATATTAGCTTCAATTACAACACCCATCACAGAGTTATAATTCCGCCGAGAGTCTCTTTACGCATGCAAATGAGCGGAGCGGACCTTCATAAAGTCAGGCCGCTGAACTACAGCTGATCAAATTGTGTTTAGACATTGTCAACTAAGAGGAAACATCATGTCCAAGAAGTTCTCCGTGGAGTGGTTGTCCCAGAGTTCACATGACCAGGATAATTCACACAAACCATGCGCAACAGAAGCGCTCCATCTGATAGGAGAAGTGGAGAACAAGGCCCCGTCTTCCCCTACAAGTGAGTATGACTTTCTCACCGCGCTATCCAGGTTATTCTGGCTTTTGAAACGCATCTAACAGGTTCTTCCCATCTCATCAGATAGTTGTGGGTACACATCGGCCTCTGAGAGCGATGTGGGTGAAGACAGTGAAGGAGAATCCGGGCCGCAGCGCCGCGTCAGAACCAAGTTCACCTCCGAGCAGATCTCGCGCCTGGAGAAAACTTTCAGCAAACACAAATACCTCGGAGCGACTCAGAGACGGAAAATAGCAGAAAAGCTGCATCTGTCTGAAACACAGGTATGCATGAGAGAAGCTGACATGTTTATGCTGTAATTATTGTGATATTTTGAATGACTTGATGTATTTGCTATTTGTAGGCCCTAAACTTTAGAACAAGCTTCAGTTTAATGTCAGATCAGTTTGTGAAAACATTTTTATTCTTTAGCTTTTGAATAAGTTTTAAGTTTAGGCTGTACATTTCTCTAATTATTATTTTATTTTTTATTTTTATTTTTTTTTTTTACTTTACTTTACTTTTTTTTTTTAATTTATTCTATTTTAAAGCATACACAAAAACATTAGTGTTTAATTATGGATTTTTTTTTTTAAATATTTATTTATTTTGAAATTGCATTTTTAACATCTCATTATAGATACCATGTTTACCAATATATATGCAGGTAATACTGGATTTTTATTTTTTATTTTTATTTTAAAGCATAAACATTAAAAACATTAGTGTTTAATTATTTATTTTTTATTTTAAAAATTATATACATTTATTTATTTATTTATTTTGAATTTGTATTTTTAACATCTCATTATAGATACCATGTTTACCAATGTATATGCAGGTAATAATAGGATGTACATTTCTCTAAAAAGTTTTATATTATTTTATTTTTTATTTTAAAGCATAAACATTAAAAATTAATAGTATTTAGTTACTGTTGTTTATATATATATATATATGTATATATATATGGTTTAACTCCTCTTGTTTTTAAATGTGCTCTTTGAGAATTGAATTTCGACACTGATATTTATTTCAATATGTTTAATATATATATATATATATATTTTTTTTAGGTGAAAACATGGTTTCAGAACAGACGGATGAAGCTGAAGCGGGAGGTTCAGGACATGCGCGCGGCGGAGTTTTTTGTACCGACTGTTCTGCCGCCGGTGACGTCATTTCAGCACCACGCCATGAGCGGACAGCGCGCGCGCCTCTATTACCCCGCGCGTGCACTTCAGCGGATTCCAGTGCAACAAATGCCGCAACAGCAGCACCTCCAGCCGATGCTGTTTGCTCCCTGTTACTTTTAAACATTTTCTTTGATTTGAAATGATCTGTAATCTAGAATCTAGATGTAATATAAAAAGTGCCCCAAAAAGGGGCGTTTTGTAAGTAAAATTTAGAAGCAAGCACTGTATGTAGTTCTATATATAAACATCTATATGTATGTACATAAATAAATATTGTCTTTACGCAAAATATGAAGAAAATAAACAAATAATGCGCTGACTCTATCAGGCGTTTGCAGTCATTTTAATTATCAGTCGAGTCTATATTATTTAATCACTTTATAAAGAATAATATGAAATCAATCAAATGGAGGACACCGGTATCAAACCGTTATTACATAGTCATACTCATAAATTCATCATAATGCATAAATGTAAACTTTAAAGTAGCCTATACAGTGATTAATTAATTTATGTCCCGTTTGAAATCTATATATTTTCCTATATGTGGTGGCCAATTAATCATAATGCTCTTGTTTTTGATTCTCAAAACCTCAATATGTTTGGCGTCGGGACTGTATCTGGGGCCTCATTCATAAAATGTTGCGTAGAAACCCTACAAATCATCCTTCCTCAAATGTGCGTACGTGTGATTCAGAGAACGAACGTACGCACAAAAACAACAACAACAACAACAAAACGTGCGTGCGCCTGCTTAGAACATGACGTGGCGCTAAGCACTGTTCCGCGTCAAAGACCATTGTTATAAATATGGCGTAGATTTTAGCGTACGCGCTGGTCTCTCGTCTGGTCTAGTGTGTTTATTTGCTCGTGTGGGCAGATCCAGCGTGACAGAAGCTCTCGAGCCATTAGCACCTTGAGAAGAACATCAAAGCCGCTGTAACGAGCAGATGATTGAGATACACTGAGATCAATTGAGTTTGAATGGAGAAGTTCACACCCGCTGCAGAGGCGACAAACTCTGGCGCTATGAAGTCTGTCCTGATCCTGATCACTGAGTGAATGTGAGCTGAAGATCAGGTGCTAATAAAGCAAACCTCGAACCCGCTCAGAACACGTGACGTGCTGCACAGCTGGCTCTCTTTAATAGAGTTACAAAAGCCTATACGATTCTTTACTTCTTTATTAATTATGTTATAGGCTACTTTGTTATATTGTTTTATTCAAAGATTGCCACTAGTGTCTACTGCAAAACAAAAAAGCTTTTTCCCTGACTAATTATTTCAGTGAATTTATTTTTAATAAGTTTCTTTTTGTACACTAAAAAATGCTGGTTTAAAAACAACCCAAGCTGGGTTGTAAATAGATAAACCCAGCGGTTGCGCATTATTTGCGCATTATTTGCGCAACCTGCTGGGCAGATTTATTCAACTCAACTATTGTTTAAAAAAATGACTATATGTCTGGCTTAAAATGAACCCAAAATGAGGTTGGAAATTAAAAATCAGACACATACTTACTAGAGGAAACAATAATAATCAGAAGGTGAACATTAATTATTATTCATTAAACTTATTAATAAATGTTCATTTATTAAACACATTAATATATGTTCATTTCCAACATATTTTGGGTTCATTTTAAGCAACAATACAGTCATTGTTAAACAATAGTTGGGTTAAATAAAACTACCCAGCAGGTCGGGCAAACATTTAACCCAAATGTTGGGTTAAAACAACCCAATCACTGGGTTTGTCCATTTTCAACCCAACTTGGGTTGTTTTTAACCCAGCATTTTTAGAGTGTACATTATGAACATAATGATTTGATTTGCGTTTTTACCATCAAATTGCTAAACACCATTTTGACCAATATATGATAGTTTATAAGTTTTGCTCCGAAAAAAAAAAAAAACCTGAGAAAAGCCTATTATTTAAAAATCAGAACATATTAAAAGATTTTGTGTGTTTGTTTCAGGCAGACGTGTGTAACCCTACATTTCAGGACTTGGTTGGTTTGTCTGAAAAAAATGTCATCTGCTCAGATAATAAGGTGAGAAAGTCAAATGGTATTTTTATTATTGCGTGCCTTATATTTACACATATAACAGTAACACATCTGTTTATATACTCACAGTTGGTATGAGGAACACTTTAGTAAAAATGTTTTACATTAATGTCATGAGCAAAATGATGTCAGAGACTGGGTCAGAGAGCCACAGGGAGGCAGTGCTCTCCTACTGTATGAGTGTGAAATATACATCCGCTAAACAAAACGTGTGAATTGGATGATTATCAAATCAATCTATATGATGAGCTGAATAGATCTAATGCTCTTTCACTGGTGATTATTCAGCTGTTGTGAGATTAATGAGCGTGTTGATGGTGCTGATCTCAGACAACTATCATGCAAAACATTCACTCTACATTTACTATTGTCATGCAAGTCAGAGACTGTGCAACTGTTAAAACCATGCACTGTACAACACCAAAAACAACCGTATACATGATGATGAGATCTCTATAGAAGCCCGTTCCTGCCACATACGGATTTGGAAAATTTTAATTATGACATAAAAATGATATGAAATGATATGACATAAAAATGATATGACATATAATTATGAGATGAAAAATGAAATGATGACATTAAAAGTCTAAATTGACTTTAAAAAGTGATTTGTGACATAAAAAGTCAAAATAAGTCATAAAATTAAAATCATGACTAAAAAAGTCAAAATTATATTAGTAACATTTATGACATTAAAAAGTCAAAAGTTTAGAAAAGCATAACTATGACATAAAAAGTCAAAATGATGACTAGTATTTATGAGATCAAAAGTCGAAAATATGACAAGTTAAAATTATGACTTAAAACCATTATGACATTAAACTATCAAAATTGAGACATTAATTGAATTTGACTTAAAAAGTATTAGTAATATTTATGAGATAACATTGAGATTGACAGTGAATCAATAATGAGATGAAAAGTGTAAATTATGACATTAAATCATAGCTATGTCATAAAAAGTCAAAATTATGACAGTAGTATTTATGAGATGAAAAGTCGAAATTAGGACAAAAAGTCAAAATTCTGACATACTAACTCGAAATTATGACTTGAAAAGTAAAAAATTAGTAGATGACATTTGAAATTATGAATTATGATTATTAGATCATAGCTATGTCATAAAAAGTCAGAATTATGACAGTAGTATTTATGAGATGAAAAGTTGAAATTATGACATACTAACTCGAAATTATGACTTGAAAAGTAAAAAAGTAAAAAATAGAAATTATGACAGTCAAAATTCTGACATACTAATCATAAAAATGAGATTAGAAAGTCAAAATGACGACATTAAAAGTCGAATTTATGACATTGAGATTGACAGTGAATCAATAATGAGATGAAAAGTGTAAATTATGACATTAAATCATAGCTATGTCATAAAAAGTCAAAATTATGACAGTAGTATTTATGAGATGAAAAGTCGAAATTAGGACAAAAAGTCAAAATTCTGACATACTAACTCGAAATTATGACTTGAAAAATAAAAAATGAGAAAACAGAAATTATGACAGTCAAAATTCTGACATACTAATCATAAAAATGAGATTAGAAAGTCAAAATGATGACATTAAAAGTCGAATTTATGACATTGAGATTGACAGTGAATCAATAATGAGATGAAAAGTCGAAATTATGACATTAAATCATAGCTATGTCATAAAAAGTCAAAATTATGACAGTAGTATTTATGAGATGAAAAGTCGAAATTAGGACAAAAAGTCAAAATTCTGACATACTAACTCGAAATTATGACTTGAAAAATAAAAAATGAGAAAACAGAAATTATGACAGTCAAAATTATGACATACTAATCATAAAAATGAGATTAGAAAGTCAAAATGACGACATTAAAAGTCGAATTTATGACTGTAATATGACTTTTAAGGTCTTAAAGTCATAATTTCAATTTGGTATGTCAATTTCGACTTTTATGTAATAATTATGACTTACTAAAGCATGATTTTTTTCTTATGTTGCCGAATTGGCTTAGATATAATAGAAAGACTGTTTACACAAATGTTGCTGCACAAACAGATTTGACTTGATTTTATCTATGACACAAAAGATTAAGACTGGAGTAGCAGACAGTGTCTGTGTTTCCTCAGCAGGCCGGTGATGAGGATGAGGAGGATGAGGAGGAGCACAGCTGCTGTAATGAGCGCAGGAGGGAAGGAGCCCGTCAGCGGACACTTGCTGTCTTTGATTTGATGTAATGATTTCCTCAGGCCTGTTCCCATGATACCTGTATATGAGCTCTCCATTTATCATCCTTTTACTGTGCTAGACAGACTGATTTTCTAGTTGACTGGATGAAAAGCTGCAGAGTCCTTAATTTAGACAGAAAGAAAGAGTGAAAGACATGAACAACTGAAGCTCATTCCTGTTTATAGACATTTATCAGGAGGATCCACAAATTATGGGGTAAATAGTGCTTTTTAATAATCTGGTAAAAAGATTGACAAAATATCACTAACACGCTAGGCGCGCACACACACACACACACACACACACGCACGCACGCACGCATAAATGTAATGTATTTATATTTATGTTTATATATGACGACAGCTTTATTAATGTTTTTCATTTAAATTTGCATTTTTACCATCTTATTGCTACCATTTTGACCAATGTAGTATGTGTTTATATCTAAAAAATTAATGGTGTATAAAAAAAAATATTAGTGTGGTAAAAAGCTTTTATTTTATTTTATTGTACCATGTTGACCAATATATGATGTAGTTTGTGTTTATAATATCTAAAAAAAATACTGGCATATAAAAAAAAAATATTAGTGTGATAAAAGGCTTTTATTTTATTTTTATTTTATTATTTTATTTTATTATTTTATTTTATTTTATTTTATTTTATTTTATTTTATTTTATTTTATTTTATTTTATTTTATTTTATTTTATTTTATTTTATTTTATTTTATTTTATTTTATTTTATTTTATTTTATTGTACCATGTTGACCAATATATGATGTAGTTTGTGTTTATAATATCTAAAAAAAATACTGGCATATAAAAAAAAAATATTAGTGTGATAAAAGGCTTTTATTTTATTTTATTTTATTTTATTTTATTTTATTTTATTTTATTTTATTTTATTTTATTTTATTTTATTTTATTTTATTTATTTTATTTTATTATTTTATTTTTTATTATTTTATTTTATTGTACCATGTTGACCAATATATGATGTAGTCTGTGTTTATAATATCTAAAAAAAATACTGGCATATAAAAAAAATATTAGTGTGGTAAAAGACTTTTATTTATTTTATTTTATTTTATTTTATTTTATTTTATTTTATTTTATTTTATTTTATTTTATTTTATTTTATTTTATTTTATTTTATTTTATTTTATTTTATTTTATTTTATTTTATTTTATTTATTGTACCATGTTGACCAATATATGATGTAGTTTGTGTTTATAATATCTAAAAAAATACTGGCACATAAAAAAAAAAAATATATATATTACATGGTTTATTACACCATGTTGACCAATATATGATGTAGTTTGTGTTTTGTGTAATAGTGTAATAGTCTTATGTTATTTATCACATTTATTTAATTTTGCATTTTATTGCATGATTAGAAAAAACTGAGCGCAGAAATCTTTTTATTTAGTCAATATTTTAAAAGAAGACAAACCAAACATGAAGCCCAAACACACTTGAGAATCCTTCCAACCCACTTTATTCAATTAAACAAGTCAGTGGAACACATTGACTTTTATTTTGCATCTAAAACTGAAGATTAAACACATTTTCAGAGGGTGTCAGCGTCATTAGTTTTAATGATCCCCGGTGTGCTGAACGCCCCTGCAGGTGTGGAATACCTCTGCCGCCCCATTTTCCCATGCCCTATGCCTCTTTAAAGCTACATCTCAAAGAGGTATATGCATAGGAAAAAGGAACAGCGAGTGGAGTCGGACGGGAAGCCGGGAACACCTCGGAAGATTGAGACAATGAGAGACAGATCAACATTAGTGAAACATAATTATAATGCTCAAAATGAGAAAAATACATCAGTAAACATATACAATATCAGTCAAAAGTTTGAAGGGCACTATTAAAAACAGGCCCTTTTTTTGTTTCTTTGTTTTGGTCAAGCTACTTGATTGAAACATGTTCTTTCAAAATGTTTCAAGTTGATTTAACATGAAGCAATCATGTTTGAGAGAGAAACCTGATACAAAATCAATTGTTTAAATAAAGTGAACAGCATCAAAAAATCATTTTGGTTCCCCAAAGAACCTTTCAGTGATCAGTTCCATTCCATTTCAGAACATTTAAAAAAACATTTAAAACATCTAAAGAACCTTCTTCCATTATAAAGAAGATTCCACTGATATTAAAAGGTTCTTAATGGAATCATCAATGCCAATAAATAACCTTTATTTTCATAAAATAAAATAAAAATGACTTTAGAGTCATAGTAAACCCAGGAGCAACATAAATTCAGTCCAAACTTTTGACTAGTTATGCATACGCTTCCTCCCATTCATTAAGTTTACTGCAAAAAATGGTTAAACTGAATGCATAATTAAAAGAAAGACATTTGTTGCTGCTCATATCGAGACTAAAGAAGCGTGGCTTACCGAACTCCGCACCCGGACGATCTCCTCTGGAAAACTGATCCTCTGGGAATTTATTCCTTAGCCGAGACCTTGAAGATGTTTCAGGAAGACACAGTAACTGTTTGCAACACTGAGTCTCGGCCCTCCTCCTCCTCCTCCTCCTCCTCCTCCTCCTGTAATCTTGAGTTTAGCACAAAAACAACACATTGTTTAGCGGATGGGACGCTGGCATTGGTTGGCACAGGTGCCCGTCATGGTGCTGTTTTGGGGCAGATGGTCACTATCTGCAGCCTGGACGTCAAAGGCAGGAGGAAAGCAGAGATTTTGGGACACAGCGTTCTCTGATGGCTGTAATGTTTCTTATCTGTCAGGGTCTCCCACTCTCCCAGCGGACAGAGGCTCCATCTCCCATGATTCAACACACTCAAGGACCCGGGCAAGGCCTCTTGGAGGGGAATGAGGACACACACACACACACACATACAAATACACAGACGAAGCGTTCAGGCATGTCAAGGTTAGCACAGAGTCCCACTCAACAGGGAGAAATACGAGCAAGTG
>CM074443.1:30392715-30535215 GCA_037101425.1 Elopichthys bambusa
CGTCCGTATCTTAATGTTGGCAGACATGCTGGAGAACATTTGGAAGAATAATTCAACTAAAAGCTTTGCCCCTTCAATGATTCATCTGCGTTCTGCTCCAGATAAGCACAGCAGAGCCATCAAACATTTATCAAGCTTCATTAACCACTGATGCTCTTCACCTTTGCTCATTCATATGCTGAGGACTGGAGTTAACAATAACACATAAACAAAGAAAAAACAGACGCAAGATGATGTTTTCATGCTGTACGCCTCTGTAAGCCCTCATTAAGAACATCAGTCTCATCAGTTTTTGAAGCAGAAATGTTACTAAAGTCACATTCACTTATTATAGTAACATTCACACACTCACATGTTACTTTATAACAGTTTTGTATGGATTTTTGCATCATGAGGTCATGCAGTTGAAACTTTCTTCTCAAAAATAAAGTCAGAGTTCTCATTAGTATCTATATATTCAGAATATATGTGTGGAATAGTGTCTGTAACCGGGGCTAGTTGTCACAGCGTTTACTCCAGTGATTGCTCCTGCATCAACTACAAAACTGCTATCATTACTCTGCTGAAAAATAGGATAGAGTTTATGCTGTTTATATGGGGTAAGTTGTCACAATGAAAACATGGCAAATTCATGGCTTTCAGGGAAGGTAAAATGTTACTGTTTAAATGCTAATTTAAAATATCAAACAAGAAGCAGCACAACTGTTTTCAACATTGATAATAATCAGAAATGTTTTTTTTTGAGCAGCAAATCAGCATATTAGAATGATTTGTGAAGGATCATGTGACACTGAAGACTGGAGTAATGATGCTGAAAATTCAGCTTTGATCACAGGAATAAATTACAGTTTACTGTATATGCACATAGTAAACAACTATTTTAAATTCAAATAATATTTCACAATTTTTACTGTATTTTTGATCAAGTAAATGCAGCCTTGATGAGAAGAGACTCATTTCAAATAACATTTGTAATGTTTCCAAACTTATATATATATATATATATATATATATATGAGAGAGAGAGAGAGAGAAAATAAGTAGTAAAAATATTAAATAAAATTATTTTAAGTAATATTTGTGTTTTTTTAACTTTAAATTTTTTTTATATAATTTTTTAATATAATTTTCTGGACACACACACTCACACACTCACACACACACACGCACACACACACACTCACACACACACAGTCTCACACACACTCACTCACAGACACACGCACTCACACGCGCGCACACACTCACACTCACACACACACTAACACACACACACACTCACTCACACACACTCACACTCGCTCACACGCGCACACTCACACTCACACTTACACACACTCACACACACACACACACACACACACTCACACACACACTCACACTTACACACACTCACACACACACACGCACACTCACACACACACACACACACACACACACACACTCACACTCACACTTACACACACTCACACACACACTCACACTTACACACACTCACACACACACACGCACACTCACACACACACACACCCAGTCTGCATTATACACTGAACACTGTACAATATTACAGTTGCATTGCATTTCTGGGTCACGTTCTCTTGCTTCCTCTGGCTGCATGGGGTGGCGAGTTTAAGATCCCCCTCTTTGGTTTCGTATCCGGATGTGTTTGGCACATCAGGACTCACAGATGGAGATGAAGAGTCCCAGGACTCGCCTGCTAACAGCCAATCGGCATGCGGCAGTGGGAGGTCTGACAGAACGGGGCCACGGGCTCCACAACTGTGTGTGTGAGAGAGAATCAGTCACAGCGCACCGTAAAACACATGACATCTGTTGAGACAACAAACACCCCGGCTGACAAGAGAGATTGGAAAGATTCACAATGACACCAACACATGATTCCTGATGCTTTCATTAACAGTACATCAGTAATAGATGTTTTTGACATGTTTCATGAGATTCACCCAAACTGGAAGACATTTTGTTTCTTAAAAAACAAGAAAAAAAACAACAACATATTTTTAGGACCATTAAGGGGTTTTTTAGTTTGCATTGGGACATTTTCATGACAGACACTGCACATCCCCAGATAAATAAATATAGATAAATATATAAATATTGTAAAAATTGCAGATATCTATCAGTGATTATATATTAGTTTCTCATTTTCTAAACTTGATTTGATATAAATGTATTTTTAAAATAAATTTATAAAAAATTGAAAACAATATATATGTGTTTTTTAGTTTCAAGATCCACTAAAAAGACGAAGAAAAGTGAATTAGCAAACAGAAAAGATGCAGATACTTGATCTGATGAATCACAAGCCTCACTTGTTTGCACAGATATTTTTACGGCAGCTGTTGCTGTTCTTCCAGCATTAAAGCATTATTATACCAGCGTCTAGACAATAATCACACGTTCTCTTAAACATCGTCGCGAAGCCGACGTGAGAGACTCTCCCAGTAATTCAGGGTTTGCTGTCATCATGTGCTGCTTTTGCACACCAATGTTATACACAAAAAGAAATTCCAGCATTTCAGGATCTCACCAGTTTCTCATGAAAAGAACAAGTCTGGATCAAATTCCACTCGAAATCATAAGAAAAAAGTTGCATAGAGAAAATAAACACCATATTTAGAACCATTACAATTCTCAGTTTCCTATCATAAAGTGAATATATTTAAATTTTAAAGAACATTTGTTAGTATTTGTGGTACTGTTATTCATTTCTTGCATCATTTTGCAGACTCTTGTAGTCCAAAAAGGCTTCATTTTCTTTGAGAAAAATACTATTTCTTCTCCTTTAGATTTTAGGGTGAAATATACAGCGGGTATTTCTTCACGAGATTCACATTCTGAGTTTCCACACGATTCTCTGTAGGTTGAAATCATCCAGAGGATCAGAACTGCTGCGTCCTCTCGTGGCCTCTCTTTTCTCTCCGGCTTTCACGTCCATCTCTCTCTCATTGTACTGTGGATGCGTCTTTGCCCGCAGGTACAGCACAAACCTCTAAACCTGTCAGGCCTTGTCAAAGACATTTCAATTTGAGGTTCTCCCTCAGGTCCTGGACTGAATTACCACTTCAAAGTCAGTGTGGATCCAGGCGTCCCCGTGAGCCGGGCCTCGGGACTCCCTCAGAGAGAGCCTGCGCTCATCAGATAATGAACAACATATTTAGCATATTAATTATGATATTTTTGTGGAGTCAAGCTTTTTTAGCTCTTTAATTTGAGGAACTGGAGAAAGCTGCAGTGTGTGGAAACGGGTGCAGAAATGATAGACGCGCGGCTGTCAGTCACTGTCGTGATGCTGACATGTCCAAGAATAGACGCTGAAGATAATATAGTGTCGCAGGAAACCTCCTCGGAGTCTTTTTAAATCGGTCACATAGGCGTTTCTGTAACATCAGCCATTAGTTTTCAAAGGGAAAAGAGTTCTGGTGGTTGCTAGGGCATTGCTAGAGCGCTAGATCATGATTAGGCCTGTGCACTAATGCATAAATTATGTGAGAATTTAAATCTATGGAGAATATGCAAAGACTTTATGTTTCCTCTGACTGAGAGTCACATGTATGTTTACTGATAATATTATATAAGACGTCTTCCGTTACACTTTATTTTAAGATGCCCTTGTTACAGTGTAATTACACAAATAAGTAATAATAATTAACAAAATGTACTTACTATATAATTAGGGTTAGTGTTTGGCTTAATTATGCATTATGCATAATTTACTGTTATTAAATGTAAGATGTGTAACACTGTAAAATAAAGTGTTACCACATTTAATAAATTAATATTATATTAAAAAAAAAAAAAAAACAAGAAATTATTAACTTAGAAATGCAACCAATATAAAATAAGTTCAACTGTTTAATGGCAATAAAAAAATAAATAAAATATATTGAAAACAAAAGCAGTTTATAAAAGTGAAAAAATATTAACAAATATGGTAACACAATAAAACAGTAATTATTGAGTAACATGAACTAAAAATGTTTTTATTATATGTTTTATTATTAACAGTTTTTATTATTTTTTTGTTAATGTTAGTTACTAAAAACAATCATTCATTGTTACACTGTAAAAAATTATTTTCATGATTTGTTATCTCAACATTTTTTCTTTTGTCAAATCAACTTAGATAATTAATGTGGTTCGGTTAACATAATCGCCTTCATTGTATTAACTCAATTTTTTAATTTCTATGAACTCAAAAATTTAAGGCAACCAGGTAACTTACAACAACTCTTTTTTACAGTGTAGTTCATGTCAGCTCAGGTGCATTTAATAATATTTTAATACTTTTGATTTTAATATTAGCAAATTACTAAATTTAACATTAATTAAGATTAATAAATGCTTTCATTGACATGACAAATACTTGACAAAAGTGTTACCAATACAGAGAGTGACGTGTTTACTGATAATATAATGAAATACAGAAATGTATTGCAATGTGCTGAACAAAAAGTCTGGCAGGTAAAATGAACTGAAATCACAGCTTATTCATGCGGATTACTTGCATTAAGATCAGAAACAAGTTAAACCCTCTAGACAGCAATTATGAATCAATTAATAACGAACTATTGTGTTTCTCAGTTCATCCCGCACAATCCACAGAACATCCCATATTAAACAAGACACGACGTGTAGGTTTGATCTCCACTAATTACAGTGTAATTCTACAATTAAAGATCAAACGTTAATGAATAAAATATTCAAGACTCGCACTGTGTTCAGGAAGGGCTTGTTCCTTCTGTTTCTCTTTGATTAATCATTTCTGTGTTGGAAGCAACATTTTATTGTTTTCTAGCTCATTTCTTCTGTTTAATGCGTAATTTCGCTGGTCTTCAACCTGCTTTGTGTTGTTACAATATTGGTAGTTGGCTATATGTAAGTGAGCAATGTTTACTCGTGTTACCTGGATTGAGAAATTCATGTTTATTTGTCGGTAAAAGTCTGTCAGATGATGCAAAACATGTCACTTCTGACAGCTCCAGGTTTTTTTTAAAACTGCAGATTATACTTCCACATTGTTGTATCCCTGCCCACGGACAGTCTGATCGACAGAGGGTTATTAACAGAACAGTTCTTATAATAGTAGTTATAGTTTATCACTGAAAACTGTGTTATACTTCTTTAAAGAGTATTATGATAAACATGGAACACTATGGCAACAGATTTCTTACCTGTATGCGATGGCAGTTTCTTTCAGTTTTCCTCCTCTGTTTGATATGGAAGCTTGTTTCCTCCATGAAATAAAAAAAAAAAAAAAAGTCAGAATCACAATTCTGATTTTGTGAGATATAAAGTCAGAACTGCGAGATATAAAGTCAGAATTGCATGATAAAGTCAGAATTGTGAGTTATAAAGTCAGAATTGCAAGATATAAAGTCAGAATTGTGATTTATAGTCAGAATTGTGAGTTATAAAGTCAGAATTGTGAGTTATAAAGTCAGAATTGCGAGTTATAAAGTCAGAATTGCATGATAAAGTCAGAATTGTGAGTTATAAAGTCAGAATTGCATGATAAAGTCAGAATTGCGAGTTATAAAGTCAGAATTGTGAGTTATAAAGTCAGAATTGTGAGTTATAAAGTCAGAATTGCATGATAAAGTCAGAATTGCGAGTTATAAAGTCAGAATTGTGAGTTATAAAGTCAGAATTGCATGATAAAGTCAGAATTGTGAATTAGTTGTAAAGTCAGAATTGTGTGATATAAAGCCAGAATTGTGATTTATAGTCAGAATTGCATGATAAAGTCAGAACTGTGAGTTATAAAGTCAGAACTGTGAGTTATAAAGTCAGAATTGTGAGTTATAAAGTCAGAATTGTGATTTATAGTCAGAATTGCATGATAAAGTCGGAATTGTGAGATATAAAGTCAGAATTGCGAGTTATAAAGTCAGAATTGTGATTTATAAAGTCAGAATTGTGAGATATAAAGTCAGAATTGCGAGTTATAAAGTCAAAATTGTGAGATATAAAGTCAGAATTGCATGATAAAGTCAGAATTGCGTGATATAAAGTCAGAATTGTGAGTTATAAAGTCAGAATTGCGAGTTATAAAGCCAGAATTGTGTGATATAAAGTCAGAATTGTGAGATATAAAGTCAGAATTGCGAGTTATAATGTCAAAATTGTGAGATATAAAGTCAGAATTGCATGATAAAGTCAGAATTGAGTGATATAAAGTCAGAATTGCATGATAAAGTCAGAATTGCGTGATATAAAGTCAGAATTGCGAGTTATAAAGTCAGAATTGTTAGTTATAAAGTCAGAATTGCGTGATATAAAGTCAGAATTATGAGTTATAAAGTCAGAATTGTGAGATAAAGTCAGAATTGTGAGTTATAAAGTCAGAATTGTTAGTTATAAAGTCAGAATTGCGAGATATAAAGTCAGAATTACGAGTTATAAAGTCAGAATTGCGTGTTATAAAGTCACAATTGTGAGTTATAAAGTCAGAATTGCAAGTTATAAAGTCAGGATTGCGAGATATAAAGTCAGAATTACGAGTTATAAAGTCAGAATTGCGTGATATAAAGTCAGGATTGCGAGATATAAAGTCAGAATTACGAGTTATAAAGTCAGAATTGCGTGATATAAAGTCAGGATTGCAAGTTATAAAGTCAAAATTGTGAGATATAAAGTCAGAATTGCATGATAAAGTCAGAATTGCGAGATATAAAGTCAGAATTGCGTGATATAAAGTCAGAATTGCGTGATATAAAGTCAGAATTGCGTGATATAAAATCAGAATTACGAGATATAAAGTCAGAATTGTGAGATATAAAGTCAGAATTGCGTGATATAAAGTCAGAATTGTGAGATATAAAGTCAGAATTGCGTGATATAAAGTCAGAATTACGAGTTATAAAGTCATAATTGCGTGATATATAGTCAGAATTGTGAGTTATAAAGTCAGAATTGCGTGGTATATAGTCAGAATTGTGAGTTATAAAGTCAGAATTGTGAGTTATAAAGTCAGAATTGTGAGTTATAAAGTCATAATTGCGTGATATATAGTCAGAATTGTGAGTTATAAAGTCGCAATTACCTTTTTAATGTTTTTATTTAGTGGAGGAAACAAGCTTCCATAGTTTGGCCTGTGTTCGTGGACATTCTGTTTGAAATGTTGACTACAAACACGTAGTTTTTTCAGATTGTCCGTCTCTGCGTTCTCTCCGTATTTACGATTCTTTGCAGCCTTTAGCCACTGCCTACAATGCTCTGGATCCTTCGCTGGAAACCGAAAGTAACTCACTCCCGCTAAATAACTACTCTTTGAATTCTTGCACCCAGGACAAATACAAGTCGACGCCATTATGACAAAAAGTTTGCTAAGAAGTATTTCATACTAAAGCAAGGTGGTATTTGACTTTGGTAAATGTATCGGTAGCAGACAGGTGGGCATGGCCTTGGATGGCAACATGCCCAGTGCATTATGGGTGTTGAAGTTTTCTCTAGTCTGGTAGCACTGATTACAGTTTCGCCTTTCTACTGTATAGGCACCCCATTTTGCCAGCAGCGAAAGGGTTAGTTTACCCCAAGATAAAAATTATGTCATTAATTACACACCCTCATGTTGTTCTAAACCTGTAAGACCTTCGTTCATCTTTGGAACATAAATGAAGATCTTTTTTTGATGAAATCTGAGAGATGTCTGACTGTCACTCCATTGACTGCATTTCAGGTCTTAGTATGGATAAAATATTGAACTGAATTTTAAATAATTTGGTTGGAGTGGATGTTCATGTCTCCGTTTGCTGAACTGACTTCCACAATGAAAAACTGGCTATTTAATACGAAATGTTTCAGGTGTTTCATCTATTTTTTTTCATCTAATCAAGCATGTTTTCTTGGAAATATTGATTTAGTTGGTAATTCATTTATAGGTTTTGCCAGGTCCTCAATATCACTTTCCGTCCTGTTAGTGTTTTGCAAAACCCCTTTAATTAACACGAGTTCCTTAATGACATCATCCTCCAGGAAGTGGTGGGAATTTTGGTGGGAAAACAACCACACAAGTAGTAGCAATGAATTACACCTCATGTAAACAATGTGTCAATCATTTACTCAGTAATTAAACTTCTTTTTCTTTTTTTTTTTGTTGTCATTGTGTAAATAATTAAGTTATAATGAATAAAGTTGAAGTGTCTACCCCAGTGTCCTCATTGTTAACTAAAACTATTACAAATCATTTTCATTATTTTAAATAAAGATTAAAAATATAAATATTAGATGAAAAATTAAAACAAAATAAAATGAAGTTTTGAAGTATTGAAGTGAAAGTTATATAAATATGAACATATTCATAAAAAATATTAACAAATACTATGGTAACACTTTCCAATAAGGGCCCATTAGTTAATATTACTTAATGCATTAAAACTAACTATGATCAATACATTTGTTACAGTATTTATTAATTTTTGTTAATGTAATTCATATTTGTAATTTATCTTTGTCATTGTGTGAATATTCAAGATATAATGAATAATAAATTTGAAGTGTCTGAACCAGCGTACTCATTACTATAACTATTAAAAATCGTTTTCATAAATTGAAATAATATTAGATGAAAAACTTAAACAAATCAAATAATTAACATAAAAAAAAGTACTGAAAGAATTGAAAAAATCTGCTTCGGCAACTAACTGAAATAAAATAAGTTTTTTAAAATGACTAAAAAATAAAACTGCAATAAAAAAAAAGGTAAATAAAAATATAAAAAAGTAATACAAATGACAAAAGTGTATAAAACATGACTAAAACAAACTAAAAACTGAAAGTATAAAAATAAAAGCTAATTTAAAATATAAATATATAAACTATTATATTATTAAAACTAATATATATATATATATATATATATATATACACACACACACATACTTTAAATATACTACATATACTTTAAATTACAACAAACCATTTTTAAAGTGAAAGTTCAATCAGTTTTGCAGAACAGGAATGACTCTCTTTTCCATCCAAATTCAACTTTTGACCTTTTTACAATTGTCAGGTGATATATGAAAAAGCCAACAGTGCACTGCAGATGTTAATTAAAGTCCTATCTGTGCAAGCGAACAGGCCGATAAGGCAGAGACGTCACACCGGAGCAGGTGAGCGTCTCTCAGGCTGATTCTCGCTGGCTTCAGGGTCAGAGCGACTCCCACGCCACAGACCGGCTCGCTGATAGCAGCTTAATCAAAGTGTCTCTTTCAGCTCTGGGAAATCCTGTGGGAGAGAGAGAACGAGAATGAAAGAATGAGTGTTTGTGTGAAGGGAGGTGAACACCGAGATCCGCCGCAGTGAAGTGTGCGAGGAGAAGGTCAGGTGGCTGGAACGGGACGGAGAGATGGATGATGGACGAGAGGTCAGAGAGGTCAGCCGCGTCTGTGATTGCAGCGACGCTTGACCGGATGCTTGTGATGTCTCTCGTATGAAACCCCACACAACCCTAATGAACAGGAGTTACGCTGATCATGAATCACAGCTCTGGGGAATGTGGGGAGTTGACGTGAAAAAGTTTGGGGAAGTTGACAGCTTTATAGGCTACATGGATAATTTGTACTTTGTCTAAGGACCATTTACTATGAACTACTGAAGCTGAAAATGGTGATTAAAATGGTTAAAACGTCAAAACTAATACATGTACATTCATATATGTTTCAACCTAAAATCTTGATGTTGATTAAAATGAGATGAAATGAGAATATTTTGTAAATGTCATTTAAATCTGACTCATTTTCAAATTGTTTGTCATAAATCAACATCAATTGTTATGGTGTTTCAAATCAGAATATGACTTTCTGTTATGAAACAGGACATCGATTTCAAACGTCCACTGTGGACACCAGGACTTAAAGTATGTAAATGAGGCATTCTGGGAGACACAAGTGAATAGGGAAAGAAATTATATACCAATATTCCTATGAAATATTAGATATGAAAATGTTGCCAATTATTACTCCCATTATATATCAATATTCCTATGAAATAATTCATATGAAAATGTTGCCAATTATTACTCCCATTATTACACTTATTTTTTCATTACATGTTGCTCCAAGAACACATTAATATGCAAATTTACAATGTATCAATGCACTGTGTAGGATGGGAAAACCCGCCTATGGCCATTTTACACACATATTGCATAAAGTAAAATAGTTGATCAAATCATTCTGTTATGTTCTGAGTCCTAGTGTCCACTACAGTATAACACATGAATAAAATATCCACCTCCCTCCTCCCTATACCTGTGTTTTTCATCAAATAAAAACAGCCTTGGTGAGCAAAAGAGACTGTATACATATACACATTTGTAATATTTAAGATTTTTTGATTGTTTTCAAAAACATTAAAAATAGTAATATTTTGAAATATTATTCAAATTTAAAATAACTGTTTTGTATTTGAATATATCTTAATGGGTCATTTATTCTCATGATCAAAGTTGGATTTTTTTTTTAATTATTTGAAACTTTTGGCCAGTAGTGTGTGTGTGTGTGTGTGTGTGTGTACTAGTCGGTGCAGGTCACTATAGTTCATTTATGTAAGTGAAGATAGCAAAATAAAGTAAACTGTGACATATTATACCCAAAAATTCTTCTACCAGTAAAAATTTGGAACCAAAAATTATTCAGACACTTTGACCTGACCATGTTTTGCTTAAGTGTTATCTGACATAATTTTTTCTGACGCAGTTTAACTCTGAGATCTTGTCATATTTTATTACCATTTTTTAAAACTATAGTGAATAAACTGTATTAATGAATGAAATGTTCATGGCGTCTGAATTAATTTTGGTTTGACTGTATATATACATGTTCAAAACATCTTTCTTTTAAATCACTGAGCAGTTCATCAAGATCAAATTGTTATTTTGATGAAGACTTGCCTGTCTTAAAGGAATAGTTCACCCAAAAATAAAAATTCTGTCATTAATTACTCACCCTCATGTCGTTCCACCCTGTGAGACCTTTGTTCATCTTCAGAACACAAATTAAGATATTTTTGATGAAATCCAAGAGTTTCATCTACCCTGTTTGCTTTTAGTGCTTCCAGGTTCTACGTCAGAACGGCAGCTCAGTATTGGCCAAGGCTGTTCATGTGACCATCATGTGTTTGTGAGGCATTCAGACGTAGAACCTGGAAGCACTAAACATATCAAATATCTTACATAAAAAATATCTTAATTTATGTTCTGAAGATGAACGAAGAAAGGCCTTATGGGTTTGGATGGACATGAGGGTGAGTTTCATTTTTGGGTGAACTATCCCTTTAAGGTTGTAGTTTGAAGGTTATACAGAAGTTTCAGACAGATAGATAGTTTAACATCTAAAGCAATGACATTCAGATGTTTACCCAAAAATTAAAATAATAATGTCATTAATTATATAACACCCTCATGTCGTTCCACACCCGTAAGACCTTCGTTCATCTTCGGAACAAATATTAAGATATTTTTGATGAAATCCGATGGCTCAGTGAGGCCTGCATAGCCAGCAATGACATTTCTATGTACTAAATGACACATTAATGTACTAAAAACATATTTAAATCCGTTCATGTGAGTACAGTGGTTCAATATTAATATTATAAAGCAATGAGAATATTTTTGGTGTGCCAAAAAAATGAAGTTTCGGAGCGTTATGAATCAGCGTGTCGAATCAGCGGTCATCGTCACTATATAAGTCGTTATTTCGTTTTTTTTTGGCACACCAAAAATATTCTCGTCACTTTATAATATTAATATTGAACCACTGTACTCACATGAACTGATTTAAATATGTTTTTAGTACATTAATGGATCTTGAGAGAGAAAATGTCTGAGCCATCGGATTTCATCAAAAATATCTTAATTTGTGTTCCGAAGATGAACAAAGGTCTTACAGGTGTGGAACGACATGAGGGTGAGTAATAAATGACAGAAATTTCATTTTTGGGTGAACTAACCCTTTAAGTGTGATATAAGTGTCTACTTTTTAGGGCTGTATTATCAAAAATATCGAAGCATCAAGTAAAGCAGCTCCCAATTAAAATCTATTTAAAAAAGCATGAAAATTTGAGCATTACGCTGGAGCAGCTTTTAAAAGACCGAAGTGATGAAATGATTTCTGGGTCAGAATGACCTGCACAGAAACGCTCCCGTGTGAAAGAGGCATTGTCGAACAAAAAAAACAAAAAACAGAAATTAATGCAGAAATGTTCAGGCATATAAAGCATGACTACAGTAGCTTTGACACACACACACACACACAGAGACCGAACAGGTACCAGTGAAGCATTCAGATTTCTGAAGGTCACTCTTCATTCAAGGTTATTGTTTGTGTTTGGCTGAAGGTAATGAGCTGTCAATCACAGCACACGGCGGTCACGGGGGGGGGGACGGCGTCCATCAGACCCTGTTTAAAACACTGAGTGGAGATGACAGCTGAAGGAGGCATGAAAACACACTGATCATCTCTGTCATCTGTCCTGGCATGTGAATCGTGACTCAGAGGACGTTTACTGTAACGCTGGCTAAAAGACGCGTCTGCTCTGGCATTTCTCTCCTGAACCACTCGTGACAAAAGGACGGATGAATGTAGACAGTGTCTCTTTTGTTGTTTTGTTTCATTTGAATAATGGTTAACCGAGGCGAGTGTTCTCTGACCGGCAGACACTGAGGTCACGCCGTCCGTCAGCTGGATACGGAGCGCCGCCTGCTGGCTGCTTCATCACTGCTTTGATGCAAAGTAGTACACTAATATTATGAGCATGCATATTGTGCAAATCGTTTCTATGCATGAAAAGACGGATCAATAATCCGTGGTTTTACATTGCACTGCACATACTGTATCCCACAATGCAATGAATGAAACAAAAAGTGATATCAGCCCAAATTTAAACATTTTACCTCAACATGTGATCAGAGTGTCAAATGTTCAGAGTAATAACTTTTTCTCAAGATAACTGCAATCAGCTCACTGATAATAAGGTCACGTGACCATAATGACATTTACTGTTGCATACTACTTTCCTTACTACACTGAAAATAAGCGGCAAATAACACATCAGAGCCCTATTTCAATGATCAGACTCCACTTTTGCTAGTTTAACGACAGAAAAAATGGCCCAGAAGGGTTGTCTCTATTCTCTTAATGAGTCATGGGTGTGTTTTGGGCGTAACGTGCAATAAACCAATCAGAGTTTCATCTCCCATTCCCTTTAAAAGCCAGATGTGTTTGCTCCATGGTATCCATTCATCACGCCGTCCATACCGGCGTGATCAATACGATCCTCAGCTGGATGGAACTGAATTAAATACTTTGAATGTTGTGATCCTATCGGACTTATGATAGCAACCTGAGTCGTAACAAAGCACTGTTTGCCAGAGGAGAACTGGCCCCCCGACTAAGCCTGGTTTCTCCCAAGGGTTTTTTCCCCCTCCATTTTAACACCTGTTTGCCACCTGATGTCACCTGTTGGAGTTTAGGTTCCTTGTCGCCTTTGGCTTGCTTAGTTGGGGACACTTGATAATAGATATTCAACAGTGCTTTGATCTGCCTGCATTGACACTATTCTTTAAGAGCTGCTGTGCAGCCAAAATAATGTACCAGTTATCAATGTAAAGCTGCTTTGACACAATCTACATTGTAATCCTTTTATTTTGAATATTTGGCATGTTTGCGTGCTGCCGCGCGTCCCTGTGTGTGTAACAAGCAGAGTGTATGCGCGTTGTGCACCCGCCTATAGGTGCATATTACTAATGCGCCCTTTAAATAACAAAAAATAAATAAATAAGAAAAATAAATAAATAAAAATGTGTCATTGACTTTAGAGCAGGTTTTTGTTGGTCAGTGGCGCAATTTTCAGTTGCCTCAAAATAGTAACACGCCAACAATGCACCTGAACACACCTCGTTTTCAGACCAGCACGCCCATGGGGCGAACAGATGGGCGCAAGTGCATTTGCTATTTGAACAACGTGGTGCTGGACGTGAAAATCATAACTGTGTTGGGCTGAAACTAGCAAAAAACACTGGCGTCGCACTGCGCCTGGTGTATGATAGGGCCCACAGAATTAAATGTGGAATTTTGAAGCAGAAAGACTGAAATGTAAAACATACTCTAATAATATTTGTTTTATTTACAACTTCGAAACCACATTTCCCAGGAGTCATTTCATCTCTTCAGTCTTTTGAAAGCTGCTCCAGCATGATGCTCAAACTTTCATGTTTTTTTTTTTAACAGATGAACTGGGAGCTGCTCTGCTTGATATTTATATAGTATGCTTCGATATTTTTTGTTCAATGACCCTAAAAACTATCTGGACACTTAAATCACACTTAAAAATATCTGAACATCATTGCAGTAGATATCAAATTTATATATACTGCATTTGCTATATACAGCGTGTACGGAAAGTATTCAGACCCCCTTACATTTTTTACTCTTTGTTATATTGCAGCCATTTGCTAAAATCATTTAAGTTCATTTTTTTTCCTCATTAATGTACACACAGCACCCCATATTGACAGAAAAACACAGAATTGTTGACATTTTTGCAGATTTATTAAAAAAGAAAAGCTGAAATATCACATGGTCCTAAGTATTCAGACCCTTTGCTGTGACACTCATATATTTAACTCAGGTGCTGTCCATTTCTTCTGATCATCCTTGAGATGGTTCTGTACCTTCATTTGAGTCCAGCTGTGTTTGATTATACTGATTGGACTTGATTAGGAAAGCCACACACCTGTCTATATAAGACCTTACAGCTCACAGTGCATGTCAGAGCAAATGAGAATCATGAGGTCAAAGGAACTGCCTGAAGAGCTCAGAGACTGAATTGTGGCAAGGCACAGATCTGGCCAAGGTTACAAAAAAATTTCTGCCGCACTTAAGGTCCCTAAGAGCACAGTGACCTCCATAATCCTTAAATGGAAGACGTTTGGGACGACCAGAACCCTTCCTAGAGCTGGCCGTCCAGCCAAACTGAGCTATCGGGGGAGAAGAGCCTTGGTGAGAGAGGTAAAGAAGTTGGAAGATGGGAGAAAGTTGTAGAAAGTCAACCATCACTGCAGCCCTCCACCAGTCGGGGCTTTATGGCAGAGTGGCCCGACGGAAGCCTCTCCTCAGTGCAAGACACATGAAAGCCCGCATGGAGTTTGCTAAAAAACACCTGAAGGACTCCAAGATGCTGAGAAATAAGATTCTCTGGTCTGATGAGACCAAGATAGAACTTTTTGGCCTTATTTCTAAGCGGTATGTGTGGAGAAAACCAGGCACTGCTCATCACCTGTCCAGTACAGTCCCAACAGTGAAGCATGGTGGTGGCAGCATCATGCTGTGGGGGTGTTTTTCAGCTGCAGGGACAGGACGACCGAGGGAATCGAGGGAAAGATGAATGCGGCCAAGTACAGGGATATCCTGGACGAAAACCTTCTCCAGAGTGCTCAGGACCTCAGACTGGGCCGAAGGTTTACCTTCCAACAAGACAATGACCCTAAACACACAGCTAAAATAACGAAGGAGTGGCTTCACAACAACTCTGTGAATGTTCTTGAATGGCCCAGCCAGAGCCCTGACTTAAACCCCATTGAGCATCTCTGGAGAGACCTGTGCTGTGTGTACATTAATGAGGAAAAAAAATGAACTTAAATGATTTTAGCAAATGGCTGCAATATAACAAAGAGTGAAACATTTAAGGGGGTCTGAATACTCTCCATACACACTGTATATTGTCATGATATCATCACGCAGTTGCACTTTTTTGGGGCTTCAAAACACGCCCCCCGTTCACTACCATTATAAAGCTTGGGAAGAGCCAGGATATTTTTAATATAACTCTGATTGTGTTCGTCTGAAAGAAGATAGTCATATACACCTAGGATGGCTTGAGGGTGAGTAAATCATGGAATAATTTTCACTTTTGGGCTGTACTATCCCTTTAAATCACCTTTCTTCCCCATTCTGAAATTTTATTCATTTATAACTACAAAATAATTTTTACAGTGTATGTTTTAAAAAATAGTAAGCAGTGTGCTAGTATTCGATTTGGAACACATCCCAGCTCTTCATATCTCTTTCCCAGCTCCAGCCCGAGCAGGTGTTGCCATAGTGATCAGAGGAACATCAAACACCTTCATTCCTTCCTTCACCGCACATGCAGCACTGCAGCTCAGAGATCAGAACACAACTCTCTGCTACATCACCGTCTTTATCCGCTTTTCCAGGAAAAACATCAAAACAGCCTTAAAACAAGCTCAATTTGTATAAGCAAAATTGCAAAAGATAAATTCTGTGACTTTTATGCTTGAGAGTAAAAACTGTGCATATACTAGAAGAAAAACCTTAGCCTTAATGAGCGAATCTCACAAGAAAATCACCACAAAATCAAAAGAAAGTAGCAAGAAATGATAGTTCCATAAAGAAAAGGAAGCATACTTATTTTCCTTTGCATTTTGACATTATTTTAATGACAACTGAGAATATTTACATTACTTTAATGCAGTATTTTGTTTTAATGCATTCCAGTAAAATGCAATGATTAGATATATGGATAAATTAAGTTGAGTAAGTTATCATCAAATATATATATTTTTTTTGCATTACACAAATAAGGCTTAGATGGGTAAATGTGCTTAATTGTCACAACCCCAAAAATGGCACATTCATCTCGTTTTAAAGGCGTTTAGATATCTTTACTGGACTCTGTCAAACAGGTTTGATCATCACAGCTGTGTGTTTATGAACGCACGCTTCATTAACACGTCAACATAAATGCATCCTTTCAGCCTGTTAAACATCTGATGCATCCAACCGTCTCGCACACATAAACTCAGATGCATGCACCGATTCAATGCATCTGTGAAGAACTATGTGTCTGCTTTCAGATGCTCATGACTGAAATTTCTAACATTTTTTCAATCGATTCATAATATGCGGCTGAAGGCCACCGCTTCGTTCTGCAAAGCAAAAACAGCACAGGAAACAATATTCACCCTCCCGTCTTTGTTTCCTTTTAATTGACTTTTTAACAAGGTAACGAAGCGGCAAGGCAGATAGTGAATGAATGGACGCATCCTCTACTTTATCACTCTGTCTGAGAGAGCGGCAGACGGCACAGAGACATTCATTAACTCACTTATTGTGTTTCTGTACATCCAGAGAGAAAGAGTGGAGGAAAACAATGCTTCTGAAGAGCGCACGAGTGCCTCTTCTTATGTGGAACGACACATGCATCCTAAAGAAATGAGAGGCAAACTGAGAATGGCACTGATTTAGTGCAGCATGCTTTTATTTGCTTACAGTATTCTCTTCCCTTTTATGTGTCTTCAGATATGTGTGCAAGCATTCATTGATTTACTGCTGCAGCCGCATACATACAGTCAGTAAAGATGCACAAACACATTTTACAATCAAAACATCTGATGAAAATAAGTTGTGTAACAAATATATGTTCTAAGAATATTTCGCTAACGTTATTTCTGAATGTTCTCTGAAGGTTTTTTTTTTAAAACCATCTGGGCCTCTAAGAACATTTACATTCTGAATGTTTTTTTTTTTTTTTGCTTCATCGGAATGGGATGCAACTTGGTGACTTTTGTCGCATTAGCTATGTGAGCACGCAATAAAATCATGGACATATATATGAACTAGCACAGAGCAAGCTTTTGGAAATGTGTGAAACAAAATCAATAATTCAGCCACAAAGCAGTAAAAAACGAACAGCAGGGAAACACACACGCAGAGACACACACACACTATTATACACACAAATGAACTGGTGTGGCTGTAACAATATGGTCAAATTAAGCCAAAAGACTCAAATAAGAGGTTGAAATCAGATCAGACCCAGATTTATTAAGCTGTGATAAAACATACCTGTTCATTTTTGTTACATTTTTATTGAATTTTGATGTTATGTGTAACAAAATGTGTTCATGTTTGACTGCAGTAAAATGAATGCAAAAACTGACACTTCAAATCAACATTCAACAACAAAAAGTAGTCTTTGAGAATGTCTACGTATAAATCCACAACTTAATAAAAATAAGTATTTACGTCTAAAAACACTAGATAATTTATAAGCCACTTTATATAGAACTACATAGGAATCTATTGGTTACAATAAAAGTTTTTATTTTTTTTACTCCCACCAGATGGCAGTAATCTACCTTCAAAAAAATTGGATTTTAAATGCCTTGTCTCTATTTTAATATGGAATAATGCTTTAAATAAAATAAATATTTAACAATAATATTAGAAAAAATATGCGTATTATTTTTAATGGGGAATAATAATAGCTAATAAAAATGACTTAAATATTGCACAGTATCATAAAATACCCTCAAAATTCTAAATGATAATAAAAAAACATTATTAAACAAAAATATATTGGTTTTCCTGGGGGGGAGTTACATGTTAAGGCTTCGGTCACTTTTGACTATGAAGAAGCCAAGTGTGACCCCTAAACGAAGAGGACCAGAGGGTTAAATGTTCTAAAAACGTTTTTATGCAAACGTTAAGGGAACATTCTATTTTATCATTCTTCAAACACTATGAGAACGCTACTTTTGAATTTCCTCTGAACATTCCGAAACAAGTAGTAACATTTAAAAAAAAACGTTAGACGAACGTTCTGAGAATGTTTTCCTACAACAGATCTAGTGTTGAAAATGAAGGCAAAAAGCTTTTGGTTAATGCAATGAATCCAGTGAAGATAAGTTTACATACCTGCAAATGTGCTTTTCTCTTCAACGGCATGGATATGATGAGCTCTGTGAATCCTAAATGACATGACAGAATGGATTTAGCATCCCGAAAAAGAGAGGACTTGCCTTACAGTGTCCAAGTACTACTGGAGGTCACTGCATGTCAATGCATACTGGGTTTGCAACACTTGTGAAATCAGCTTCATGCCTTTTATGATTCACAGATGTAGTTAGGAGGTTGTATATGAACTGTATTGTTGTGCACTGAATTATTTATGCAGACGCAGTACTGTAGTTCTGCCACTGCAGACAATAACAGCATATGAATGTACTGCTGACTAAACTCATGACTGAAGGAGCTTCATACTAATAAACAGACCCAGAATCTGCGTACTTCTTTTGCGCATTTTAGGAGTAAAATTTTGTGTGTCAAACTGAGCTCTCTAATTGAAAGCATCATCAAATGAATCAAAGTGGTGATGAATGTCTGCACAGGCTCAAAACACAAAAGGTAACAGCTATTAAACAAGCGTGCATGCAAACATAATCCATTATGATTGCGTGTAGAGTTAACAGAATTAAAACAAATGGTCGTGAATTCACGCATGTGCAAAAGTTATTCGTGCTTCTCTCCTTGACAGCATAGGAAACAGTGAGCTCGGTGAATCCTAAATGAACTGACAGGATGGATTTAGCATCTCGAAGTCGAGATACGCATCAGATATCATCATCATAATCATCAGCTCAATTACTTAGAGTGAAAAGCAGCCGACGGCAGAGACGGAGAATACGGTTACACTGGGAACGAGGGATAAGATGAGGAGAGAGATTATAAAGATAGACAGAAACAGAGATGGAGAGACAGAGATGGAAAGATAACGGCCGGATACTGATGAGTGTCCTATTTTCTTACACCTTTTCTCTGACCTCCACAAGCGTTGATCATCTGAAGAAAGAAGAAAAAACATATTTTCAGAGCGAATGTCATAAAATCATGTCCACGTATCATTAAATAATCAAAAGTAGCAAGAAATTATAGTTTCATAAAGAAAATGAAGCTGGAATTTTTTTCTTTGCATTATTTGGATGACAATTAAAGACATTTCCATGCAAAATGTTCATTATTGTAATGCAGTATTTTTTAATCCAGTATAAATACAATAATGAAATGATTAATTATAGGATAAATTAAAGTCGTAACAAAAAAAAACAAAAAAAAAATATCATCATGATATATAAGTACATTAATTAATAATGTCTTTCGTACTTTATTCCAGTAAAATACAATTAATGCAATGATTAATTATAGGATAAATTACAGCCTGGAAAAAAACATTATCATAATGCATAAATACATTAATTAATATTTCAGTTATCATCAGAATTCTTTTTTTTTTTTTTTTTGCATTTTGATATTATTTTGTTGGCAATTAAGGACATTTCCATGCAAAATTCTCATTACTTTAAAGCACTACTTTTTTTTGTACTTTATTCCAGTAAGATACAATAATGCAATGATTAATTATATGATACATTAAAGCCACAACTAAAATATTATCAAGATGTATAAATACATTAATAATTTTATTAAGTTATCATAAGTTTTTTTGTACTTTAATCCAGTAAAAATACAATAATGCAATGATTAATTATATGATACATTAAAGCCACAACTAAAATATTATTATGATGTATAAATACATTAATAATTCTATTAAGTTATCATAAGTTTTTTTGTACTTTAATCCAGTAAAAATACAATAATGCAATGATTAATTATATGATACATTAAAGCCAGAACAAAAATATTATGATCAGATTTTTATTTTTGCGTTTTGACATTATTTTGATGACAATTAACAATATTTCCATGAAAATTCTCATTATTTTAATGCAGTATTTTTTGTAATGTATTCCAGTAAAAATACAATAATACAATGATTAGATAGATACAGGATCAGTTAGTCAGAAAAAAATATTATCATGATGTATAAATACATTAATTAATCATTTCATTAAGTTATCATCAGTTCTTTCGTACTTTATTCCAGTAAAATACAATTAATGCAATGATTTATTATAGGATAAATTTAAGTCTGGAAAAAAAAACATTATAATACATTAATTAATATTTTATTATGTTATCATGAGATTTTTTCTTTTTCTTTAATCCAGGGGAAAAAATACAATAATACAATGATGATGTATTGTTGTCATCAGATTTTTATTTTTGCATTTTGATATTATTTTGATGACAATTAACAAACATTTCCAAGAAAAATTCTCATTACTGTAATGCAATATTTTTGTATTGTATTCCAATAAAAATACAATAATGCAATGATTAATTATATGACACATTAAAGCCACAACTAAAATATTATCAAGATGTATAAATACATTAATAATTTTATTAAGTTATCATACGTTTTTTGTACTTTAATCCAGTAAAAATACAATAATGCAATGATTAATTATTTGACACATTAAAGCCAGAACAAAAATATTATGATCAGATTTTTATTTTTGCGTTTTGACATTATTTTGATGACAATTAACAATATTTCCATGAAAATTCTCATTATTTTAATGCAGTATTTTTTGTAATGTATTCCAGTAAAAATACAATAATGCAATGATTAGATAGATACAGGATCAGTTAGTCAGAAAAAAATATTATCATGATGTATAAATACATTAATTAATCATTTCATTAAGTTATCATCAGTTCTTTCGTACTTTATTCCAGTAAAATACAATTAATGCAATGATTTATTATAGGATAAATTTAAGTCTGGAAAAAAAAAACCCATTATAATACATTTATTAATATTTTATTATGTTATCATGAGATTTTTTCTTTTTCTTTTTTGCAATTTCATATTGTTTGATGGCAATTAAGGACATTTCCAAGCAAAATTCTCATTACTTTAAATCAGTATTTTTTTGTACTTTATTTCAGTAAAATACAATAATGCAATGATTAATTATATGATACATTAAAGCCACAACAAAAATATCATCATGATGTATAAATACATGAATTATCATTATCATTAAGTTATCATAAGTTTTTTGTACTTTAATCCAGGAAAAATACAATAATGCAATGATTAGATACGGGATAAATTAAAGCCAGAACGAAAAAACAAAAATAATAATAATAATAATATCATGATAAATAAATACATAATTTCATTAAGTTACCATCAAATATTTTGCATTACACAAACAAGACTCAGAAGTGTACACATGCTTAAGTGTCATCAAAATAAAATCGTAATGGTCCTAACATAGGCTGCAGTGAATATGAGCTGACCCCTGATGTTTTATAGCACATTCATCTGGTTTGAAAGGTGTTTAATTATCTTGACCTGACAACAAAACAAAGACACTGTCAAACAGGTTTGATCATCACAGGTGAGTGTTAAGCCTATATTAAACCTCCACATAGTCTGAAGAGTTGGTCTGTCTGTCAGGACACTGAAGCTCTTCTGGACTCATGATGTTCACATGTATCATTTATGACTTCAGTTTGTTTACCTGAGAGAGTCTGTCAGAGCGTTAGTCAGACGTTTGAGTTTTTATTCAGGCCAAGAACCACCTGAATAGAGCCAAATCTCACATCTGACATGTAAAATGTTTAGTTTTTTTTATATATATATATGGGGTTTACAGGCATCGACTGAAACTGACACCACAATAAAAGACATGACATGGGTAAACGTTCATATAATTTCACCAGAGTCACCCTGTGTGCAACTTAGCAATGTGTGTTGACATTGCAATCAGACTTTCTCAGAAAACAAAGTGCTTTTACTAAATAAATGCCTCAAACAAAACTAATGCTTTTAACCTGGGAAACTGGCAAAACCAGTGATTAGTTCTTCATAATAGCCTATTAATTGAAAACAGGAGTTACAAGATAGAAATCAAGACTTCTTTCAGGGTTATTATCGTTAACTAAATCGGAAACATTTTTCTGTTCATTTAAATGAAGCTAAAATAAAATAAAATATAAATATTAGTTTTTAAAAAATTAAAATAAACAAAAATGAAATGTTGAAGCACTAAGATTATTAACTGGAAATAAATGAAAAATAATTAATAATTAAAAATAAATATCAATATTAAATGATACCAAAAGACCGATAGGCTACCTCACGTGACCAACTTTTCCGTGCACAGAGACACCGACGGCAGCAGCAGAAACAATGTCAGCCTCAGGGGTGTGGAAATACTTCAAAATGAATGATGACAACACACACATTGAGAACTGCATGCTTTCAATCACAATTCGTTATCGATTAGTGAAGGTGGGATAGGCGGAATTGCACTGAATGACACAGACCAAAAGCGCTCTCTCGCGCGCTCTCTCTCTCTTTCTTGCGCGCGATCCCACTTCTCTCAGACAGCTCCTTGCGCCTGAATGGTCAAATACACACACAGTTGTCAAAATATCCATGGTATGGAGTATCACACGTAAAAACAGTCGGTTATGGCTTAAGTGGACGTAAACATTTGGGTGAAAACTGGATATTGTGTCAGTATCCATGGATTCGGTCTTAAAGGGACCGTAGCCTAATTAAATATTTGTCATTAATGTTAATAAAACAACAAAAGATAAAAAAAAAAAATGTATACATGGTATATAAACCTACTGTATCTGAAAAACAAGTTTATTTAATTACTTTTTTCATTAGAGTAGTAATAAAGAAGCTGTCCTACATTCATTAGTATCACTGTGCTTGGAAAACTGCAACATCTCCAAAAAAAATAAAAAAATAATAATAATAATTAATAAATGAATAGGCATCGGCGAGTACCAGAAAAAAAATATCGGTACTCGTTGGTGCTTAAAAAATGGTATCGGTACATCCCTACAAAAATGTAACTAAAATTAACATGAAAAATACAAATATTTATAGCTAAATCAAAATGTTATTATAAAATGAATAGTTTCGGCCCTTGATTCTGATTGGTTAAGCCACATTCAAAGCAGTCTTGCCAAGTCCGTGGTTTTCCCGCGGAATTGGGCTACTTTTACACTGTTGCTGCTTGTTGTTTTTCATGTCCGTGGGTAGAAACAAACCCAAATAACATGATATTTAGTTGCTGGAATGTGAATTTTACCAAGGAACCCCGCCAAAAACACCGATTTTACACCTTGGAACGTGATTTTGGGATGGTTTTGAGTAGCAATTGGGTGGGTTCCCGAAAACTTACAGCTGACCGCATTACATAAGTATAGCTGCGCCACTTAATGTGTATGTTGCTGCGTCTGTCTTAGCAACCATTTGTTAGCAACGTGAACATATGTTTGTTCTCTATTGATATTGTTAATTGAAGCTTACTGCATTATGTAGAAGAGTATTGTGAGAGAGATATTGAGTGACCGAGTGTATAGCGACCTGCATTAGCATTTTCCTTCAGGCCTTTTAATCAGTCCTACGTTCATAATAAACAATCCGTTTGAACGCCCGCTGCGATCTTGTCCTTTTAACATTTAATGGGTTTTCCCGTGCCCTACTGACACTGACAGTGCTAGTCAAAGCATTTGTCATTTGCGACTTCACAACTTTTTCAATATAAAAGTCCTTTCAACTGTGTGACTCGCTTTATGAAGACAATCTTTGTCGCCATCTAGAGGCGTAATAAATGTTCACTTCTGTTGCTGTTCACGGTCAGGGACTATTTTTTTTTCCAGCGGAAGGAGGCCTTTTAATCATTTTACTTAATGAAAGTTGCACTGATACATATTTTTTTTTGGATTCTAATTTTTGTATTGTGTGGTAACCGTTTTATAAAAGCAATAATGTCGCGTTCCAGGCAACCCGTGTTTTTCCAACCTTCTACCTGTGAAAGTGCACTGGAACGGCAGTCAAACCCGTGACTTCCCACCCGTGAACTTGTACTAGATCAATGTACTCCCAGTTACGGGTTCTGACGTCACATAGCCCGCGAAACAACAATGGCAGCCCCTATGGATGCGGTGTTTATGCAAGTGCACGGTAAAATAACGTAAAATAAAAGGTATAACAGCTTCTCTTGCCGTATGCGCCGTTTTTCCTCCTCCGTTTCCCTTAAATAAGCAAGGAGTAAGCACCTTTGCCGATAATTGTTAATGAGCATAAGCCCCGTATGGTCCGCCATGCTGGTACTCAGGCAGTTTGGCGTGACTTGCCTGGAACGCTACAAAGTCGTGAGTTGTGGTTTGAAGTTGTGACTTACGGGTTCAAAAACCTGCCTGGAACGCAGCATAAGCCCTGTGAAGCCGTGGTTTACAGCGAATTTATAACAGCTCCACGTCGTGCCTAACAATGCTCCTTAGCGGTTATAAATTCACTGTAAGCCACGGCTTCACAGGGCTTATTGCTTTGATAAAACTATAATAAAACAAAAAATAACAAACAAATTTCCCAAAGAATTTCTTAGTGATTTTTAAGGACTGAAATGATGCGTCCATTCTTAAAATAATTTTCGGCCCATTGCATCAACTTCTTTAGCCACGAAAGCCTTAGAGATGGAAGTTAAGTCACAACTTATCACAGTTAGAAGTCATAAGCTAGATCCTTTGTAGTTTGCATATTGCATGCAAAGCTTTTCCTCCTAAACTGAATTAAATACTTTGAATGTTGCGATCCTATCTGACTTATGATAGCAACCTGAGTCGTAACAAAGCACTGTTTGCCAGAGGAGAACTGGCCCCCCGACTAAGCCTGGTTTCTCCCAAGGTTTTTTTTTCTCCATTTTAACACCTGTTTGCCACCTGATGTCACCTGTTGGAGTTTGGGTTCCTTGCTGTCGCCTTTGGCTTGCTTAGTTGGGGACACTTGATAATAGATATTCAACAGTGCTTTGATCTGCCTGCATTGACACTATTCTTTAAGAGCTGCTGTGCAGCCAAAATAATGTACCAGTTATCAATGTAAAGCTGCTTTGACACAATCTACATTGTAAAAAGCGCTATATAAATAAAGGTGACTTGACTTGACTAAATACCACACACTAATATTTAGAGAAGGGAGGCACATTTGCTAGAATGTTGTTGATTGATTTCTCCTCTGCGTTCAACACATTGAATCCTATCATTTTACCAAAGAAACTTGTATGTGAATTTGATGTAAGTCACGGTTTGGTGTTATGGATCTTAGATTTTTTGACATGTAGGCAGCAAAGAGTCATGTTGAATGGAGTGCTGTCAGATATGCTTGTTACGTCAATTGGATCGTCTCAGGGATGCGTACTGTCTTCAATTTTTTTTAATGCTTTATACAACTGAATGTCGGAGCACTAAGAATAACTGTCGTGTAGTTAAATATGCTGATGACACAGTTTTTCTATCCTTGTTAACTAGTGCAGAATGTGATGACATTAAGGATCACAATGAGTTCTTTGAGTAGTGCAAAAAAGCTGAATTACAACTGAACATTAGCAAAATGAAAGAGATTTTAGGAAAAATGCCTCAAAGTGTACTTTTACGGAAAAGAAGTTGAAAGGGGACAGGAGTATAAGTATCTTGGAAGTATCTTTGATACTACTTTAAAGTTCCAGCAGAACACAGAGGCCATTATTAATAAAGTTAATCAAAGAATGTATGTTCTTAGGAAATTGAACACTTTCTGTGTACAAAAAAAAACCTACTGAGTTTACAGACCTTGGTTAGGACTTGCTTAAAAATTATTGGTGTGCCTTTGCGGAGTCTAGCAGAATTTTATGAGCAACAAATGCTAAAGAAAACTCGGAGTATCACGGGAGATGACGCTCATCCCTTGAAGGTTTACTTTGAAGCACTGCCCTCTGGAAGAAGATTTAGAAGCATTAAATGTTCATCTAATAGATATAAATTTACCTTTGTTCCAGAGGCTATTCGTTTTTGCAATTTAAAGTTTTAATTAGGTTTTTTTTTTTTTTTTTTTAATGAATTTATTTATGAAGCATGTTGGGTTATGTTTTTATTTCTTTATTCTTTGTACCGTCTATGTGATATTTTGTGTCTGCTATATGATGCTACTACCCTACTTGAATTGCCCCTTGTGGGATTAATAAAGTTCTTAACTTAACTTAAAACTTACTTTATTCTTTATCGCACTTCTTTGCATTTTTTCCCCCACAGACTTGCTTGGTGTGAGATAAAGAATAATTGAATCATTTTGGTCCGTAAATGTTTAAGGTACACTAAACATTTTTTTGTTAGATATAACAATCTATCAAACATTTTCTAAAAGCATTCGAATAAACAAGGATATCATGTGAATCATGTTGGAAAAGCTCCAGTTGTTTGGCATTTGTGTGTTTCACAGGATCAAATCTGAACACCCGGCCTGTTTTGAGCGCCAAATCAGTTCATTAAAAGTTAGCTTTTACTTTCGGATCTGGAAACGATTGCAGACAAATGTTTTCCTGAACCCGAGCTCTGGCTCCACGGATCACATCAAAAGTCAGTCCTCTGCTGCGAGCTATAAAAAATAAATCAACAAACATGTTAATAATTAATGCAAACCAATGAAAAGCCCTTACTATGTAGAGCTTAGTGTTCACAGCATAAATTTGCTTGTAAGATTTTTAAAGCTTCCGAAGACTGAAGGAGAATACGATAGAAAGCTGAGGAAAGCGGACTAAATATCTCTGATCTTTCTAATGAACAGCATTAATGTGAACAGGTCAGCGAGAGGTCCTCATTAAAACACTAATGTTACAACAGCTCTTAATAAAACACACAAAATGAAAAATAATAAGAGCAACAGAGAAGAAAAAGAAGTCTGTGCATCTTCCTTAAAGGTGTGAGGAGGAGGAGGAGGAGTGTGTGCTTGTGAACATCTTTAAAGACTATTCAGACACGATTTGCTTTCTAAAATAATGATTGACAGGATGTCTGAGACTTCATGTACTGATGAGGATGGGATTGAGATTGCTGTTGTTTTTGTGCATAAGATTTATATATACCCTATCGTTCAAAGGTTTGGGGTCTTTTGGAAAGAAATTAATACTTATATTCTGCAAGTACGCATTAAAAGTGACAGTAAAGACATTTATATTCATATTTACAAAAGATTCTATTTCAAATAAACGTTGTTCATTTGAACTTTCTATTCATCGAAGAATCCTGAAGAATAACATTTATCAGTTTCCACAAAAATATCAACTGTTTTCATCATTGATAATAATCAGAAATGTTTCTTGAGCAGCAAATCGGCATATTAGAATGATTTGTGAAGGATCATGTGACACTGAAGACGTAATGATGTAATGATGCTGAAAATTCAGCTTTGATCACAGGAATAAATTACATTTGAACATATATTCACATAGAAAACAGCTGTTTAGACTGGAATAATATTCCACAATTTTTTTTGTGTGTATTTTATATCAAATAAATGCAGCCTTGGTGAGCAAAAGAGACTTCTTTCAAAAACATTTAAAAAAACATTCTTTAACCAGTCCTTAACTAGTGTACAAAAATGTAAATTTATCATAACTTGTAATTTTAGTTTTATTTCTTGGAAAAATTCACCAAGTATGACATAAAATTGATTATGTATGCTAATAATTGAATTATAATATTAAGCAAGACAAGGCAAGTTTATTTATTCACAATGCTTCCATATAAAACTATTTAAAAATAATTATAAAAAATCACAGCAGATGCATAAGAAATAAAAAGAATATTATATAATCTTCTTTTTAATGTAAGACAAGATGCCAGCAACTGTTATTTTACATGGTTTAATAAAAAATAAATTTAAAAAATGCAATAAATCTGCTCTTACTGTGTATGTTTTGCAGAGCTGTTTGATTCAGACACTCACAAAGAGTGTCTAAAACATCCGCAGTGAGAACTGGTCCTGTCCGAAAGAGCATGTTTGTGTCAATTAGCCTGTAAAAGCAGAGTGTTTGACCTGGGCATCGTCCCTCTGTGCTGCCAACGGCTGCGTTCACTTCCAGGTGAGTGATCGTGGAAACACACAGTGGAGCAGACAGGTCACGCCAGGGGTCACAAGGTCACTGCTGAAACCACAAACATGCACAAGAGCTGGGAAAAAGAAAGAAAGAAAGAGACAGAGACTTAACTTCAAACTGGAGCTTTCCAAGCTGCTTATCTGGTGCTGTAAGTAATATTTTTAAAATGCAAGAAAATGTCATATATACAAATATGTCATATATACAATGTCAATATGTCATATATACAAATATGTCATATATACAATGTCAATATGTCATATATACAAATGTCAATGTCAAATATACAGTGCATTGTATATTTAGGGGTCAAGCACTGAAGGGGTGTAGGCACCTACTGTATCTGTTAGCATTCTTCTTGTTCTTCTTCTTCTTCCACTCTGGAAGTCAATGGCCGCCTATAGAACCGCTTGCGGGAAAGATATAAAATTTGGCACACTTATAGAGGCCAATCTGAACTGTCACCATAGCAAATTTAGAGTCTCTAACTCAATCCCTCTAGCGCCACCAACTGTCCAAACCTACACTTCTATTTATGCTAATAACTTTTGAACCGTAAGGGCTAGAAGCAAAATTTTTCCACCATTTTGGATTTTCTGAAAAACCTACTTTTTCTAACTCCTCCTAGACCGTTGCTCCGAGTTTCATGAAAATTGAACATCTTCAGACCATGCCGACAAAAAGTTGTGGAATTCAAGTTGATTTGTCAAACCGTTTTCGAAAAACGTGTGAATGAATTTTACGTAGCACTTGTGAAAATAGACACAAGGCTCTATCTCCTCAGCACTTTATCAAATTCAGACCAAACTTGGTCCATGTCCACTTACTGGTCTGGAGACACGAAAAATGTCTATTTTTGCTTATAACTTCTGAACACTTTGTCTAAAAACCATAAAAGTGTTCTCGTTAGATTTCTCATTAGTTTGAACTTTCCCATGTCGGCCATTTTGGGCGTCCACCATTTTGAACTTTGTAGTCAAATGCTGTATTTTAGGAACGCATGGGCGTATCATTACGAAACTCGGTATGGGTCATCGGCACGATGCCCTGAAGGAGTCTGAGAAGTTTCGGACCAGCGCCACCCAGTGATGAAAAATATTTACATGCTTATAACTTTGGATGTGGTTGACTCATTTTCACAGGAGTCATCTCCTTGGATTCCTGAATACTTGCCGAGTCCAACAATACTAAATATGCTACGTTTCGCCTTATGGTTAGTGCAACGTTGTGATTTAGCATTTAAACAACATTCGCGAATATCTTAGAAACCGTTACTCTGATCGAGATGAAACCACCTTAAGAAAATCTGAAACATAGGTAGTTGACTAAATGCTAACGGCCAAATTTTGATACTTAGTGGAAAAAATGCAATGAAAATAGTCAGGTGTGGGTAATGTGTTCATACATATAAATGTCTATAACTCCTAAACAAAATGAGATATTTTCACCAAATTTTAAACGCTTATGAATGGGGGCATTCTGGACACACACACACACACACACACACACACACAAAAAAAAAAAAGTGTTGGTATAATTGAACAAAACATAAGATTGGCTCTAACTACAGTACGGTTGGTCTGATTGACTTCAAAATTGACATGCAGTGTCTTTGTCTCAGTTGCTGTCATAGTCCATTATAGCATTGTTGGTCTGCCGCTAGCTTCCTTGTTTGCTGCTTAATTGCTGCTTGCAGCTATACTCCATACTATTGTTGTATGCACAGTGTGAAATACTAAGCAGTATGCAGTGATAAATGTTTCAGCTATAGTAAGGTACAACTCTGTCACACAGCATAATCACAGTTCATATTTGATTAAACTATTTATAGTTTGGGGTTGGTTAGATTTTTTAATGTTTTTGAAAGAAGTCTCATCTGCTCAACAAGGTTGCTTTTATTTGATCAAAACTACAGTAAAAATTATGAAATTTATTAGAATTTAAAATAGCTGTGTCCTATGTGCATATATTGTGAAATGTAATTTATTCCTGTGATCAAAAGCTGAATGTTCAGCATCTTCATTGTCACATGATCCTTCAGAAATCATTCTAATATGCTGATTTGCTGCTCAAGAAACATTTCTGATTGTTATCAATGTTGGAAACAGTGATACAATTTATTTTTTCAGGATTTTTTTGATTAATAAAAAAGTTCAAAAGAGCATTTATTCAACATAGAAATCTTTTGTAACATTATAAATGTCTTTACTGTCACTTTTGATCAACTTAATAAAAACAGTAGTGTATATGGCATTCAGTTATCATCTTGGAAATAAGAACAGCTATTTTGCATAACTTTGAGCAGTTTGACTAAATTATGACAGTGTATAAAAAAATTACAGCTAATATTCTGAATCATTCATCACACTGGAAATGAAAGGTCAAACACATTGCATTGTGGGATACAGTATTCAGTGTTATGCTGTAGATCATCCTGGGTGTTTAATGCATTCACAGTTTTTGTGGATTGTATGTGAAATGCTATAGTGTTGTGAAAACAACTGAATAAGTTAGTTACTCACACAAAACCACAAACTAGGGCTGTTTTTATTCCTTAAGATGAGATACTGTACTCCATTTCAGAAAACACACAGAGCAACACTTTTAAGATAAACCTTCAAAGCTTGTAAAGCTCAAGAGAACATATTAAAGTTCAGAATTGACTGTGTTTTAGGGATCAGTGAGTGTTTGGAATCGCTTCATCTCTCTGAATAGGAATATGATTCTCTCTAATCTGCGTTTTTTAACACTCGCTTCACAATCACGGTTAGTAATAATAATTTGGCAACTAAATGAAATAAGTGTAAGTTGAAGTACTAAAAAGGTGCGTTTACACCATGTCATAATTACCGTAATTACGAGATTTCAGCTTGTAAAAAGTATTGTAAGCTGGGAATGTGTTGAGAGCTCCTACTTGTACCACCTGACCGCTGTAGATTCAATTAGTTGTTGATAGTGTTGCCATAGAACGCATAGATATGGAAGCTTGTTTCCACCAATGAATTAAACTTGTGACCTATCTGAGATAAAAAAAAAAATATATATATATATATATATATATATATATATATATATATAAAGTCGCAACTGCGTGTTATAAAGTCAGAATTGTGATATAAACCTGAAATTGTGAAAAAAGTCAGAACTGCGAGAAATAATTCAGAATTGCCAGGAAAAAATTCAGAACTGCAAGATAAACTCATAATTGTAAGAAAAGTCAGAATTGCAAGAAAAAAAGGCAAAATTTTGTAAGATATAAACTCGCAATTATCTTTTAATTTTTTTTTATTCCGTGGCGGAAACTAGCTTCCATACATAGAAGAGCGATCATGGCATGAACACAGTAAAATTAAGAACTGAAGTGAAAAATAAATTAAAACCATTTCAAAATATTTTTAAGAACCAAAAACTAATAAACATGAAAAAAAGCATGTGAAATTCCGTTCAAGACGAACCTTCAAAGCCTTTAAAGCTCAAGAGAACATATTAAAGTTCAGAATTGACGGTGTTCGGCATGTGTTTGGAATCGCTTCTGTCGCTCTTAACATTCACTTCACAATCACGATTATTGATGAATATCTGCAGGTAGAAATATCAATGAAGAAGCTGCGCTGACGTCAGCAGCGCGGTTCAGATTAGGTTTGATGTGACGTGAAGAGTTCAGAAGGCCACATGTTCTGAACCGCAGGATTTGTCCGTGTCTCGAGTCATTAACTCTCGTATAACTCTCACACTCAACCCAGAGCACCTTTTATAATCCAAATCACTCTTTAACAGAAGCAGACACACGCTGAACTGCTGCACAGGCACATACATGCTAAACAGCAGGTTTCAAAAATCAGGAAAATGGGGAAAATGATGAGTTAGAAGGAAGTGGAGATTGAAATCAGCGATAGGATGTTAGAGGAGAAGGGGAAATAGATGGCGAAGATAATGAGCGGACGCTATTTTCTTACTCCAATTTCCTGACCTCTCCAATACTGGTAATCCACAGTCTGAATCTTCAGTTTAACTGCTGGCTGTCAGGACAATTCTAGTTTCTGACCACAGTTTGTGTCACTGACCGTCAGGTGCATATTGCATGCAAAAATGAAATGAAAAGTGCTGCTGAAATTGTTGCACTTATTAGTATATTTTGCACTGCAGGGGTATTTATCCTAGATTTTTTTAAAATTTTTTATATGACACTTAACTGCATAATTGACCGTTAATATCTCGTATAATTTTACGCTCTTTCTTCTTACATGATAAAATAATTTCAACATTTTATGTGCATTGATTTGGCAAGTACAGCCATGTAATAATGATAATTTACATTTAGACAGTCTCTGTCACAAAATAAACCTTTTCAAGGTTTTTACCTCTTGTTTACCTCACATTTAGACCTTGTACTGACCGTCTTAATGCATATTTTAAAAAGCTGAAGAAACGGACAAGATATTCAGGGCCTATTTTGGAAGCAGAACCATTTATTATCAAGTACAAGAATATCAAACAAACAGAGAAAAAGAGAAAAAAAAAATGATTCAGTGTTCACCAGATTTGGCTCAGGTAACTTACAAAGACACTTGACAGCAAAGATCCTCTCACAGTCACTGTTTTAATATCATACTCGTCAGATTGAAAACGTGATTGTTCTGAAGTCTGTTTGTACGGTCCATCAGCTATCAATCAGCCACTCAGCTGGGCTGTGATTGGTCAGGATGCGAGTTCCAGACCCTCCCACTACTGCCAGTTAAAGGTACGTCTTATAAGCCGGTAGAAGTTCCGATTGTGTTGGCGCAAGTACAAGCGCAGCTGGCGCAGCACAGTGCTGTTAACAGGAGGGTGTGGACGTCCTTTAGACTCATGCAGGCATCTCTCATGGCCATCACTGCGAATACAGTAGAAGCCTTTGGTCTGGTTAAAGTAGAAGTTGGACGCCACAATCCGAGGCGGCAGATCCAAGAAGCGTTCGACTCGCTGGAGCTCCGGTAGGGGGTCGTGGATCAGTGTATCCCCATCCACAATGTGGATCTGCTCCAGTGGAAAGTGCTGGAGCCAGTTCCTCATGTGGACGTCGTAAAGACTGCGCTGGATCGCCTTGTAGCGTGTGTTCAGCGCGCCGTTCTTGACCAGCATGTTCTCGATGGCCTGCACGGGCTTGTGGTTCTCCAGGCGGTTGAAGTAGACTTGTGTGTAGTCCGAGATGACCCTCTCCGTAGGGTCTCTCAAGATCAGCAAGAGTCTGATGGAAGAGTTCATAGCGTGAATCCGCGCAGGCGCAACGGGAGACGTGAAGTACCCCGGCGTCTTTTCCACGGTGATCTGATTATGGTACGAATACGGCATTTGCTCGCGGTACCACTCGAAGCCTTTGGCGTAATTCTCATCCCAGTCGAAGAAGTGAACTTCAGTGGCGGCGGCCGCAACTTCGGGATGGATATCCAACATCTCGAGCAGCGCTCTTGTGCCTCCTTTTCGGACGCCGATGATGATGCTGTGAGGCGTGTGCTTGCTAGTTCCTGGAGGAGGGACCAAAGATGGGGTGACCGTCTCGTTGTCCAGATCTCCCGGGGCCGGCGTCGACCCGCCAGGCCACACTTGGATGTACTCTGGCGGGGCGGCATACGTCCGGAGCACCAGGAACAGCACATAGCTCAGGAGGTTGGCCATGAAGAGGGTTACAAGAGACAGAAAGGATAAACGGCGGTCGATTGCGGGTTAGTGTTGAAGAGGCTAGGGTTCTTGTTCAGTCACAATTGCGAGTCAAGCATTGGCGGCTTTTTCGAGTTGGGCGTTCAAGGACGAGGTGTGGCCACCAGTCCAAAGCGCATCTGGAAAACAGAGAAGAAAAGAAGTACAGATAAGTTAATGTGTCTTACTGTTAAGATGTTAGAGCATCTTAAAGGGGTGGTTGATTATGATTTTTTTTTTTAAAAATCTCATTTTGGCACCTTGAGATTCTCCTGCTTTGTTGTTGTTGAGCAACCGAAGCACGAGCTGTTAAAGCTCCTCCCTCTTCTGGAAAGGGGGCCGGGAGCAGAAGCTCATTTGCATTTAAAGGGACACACACAAAAACGGCGTGTTATTTGGGGCAAATTTGACAAGCTATAATAATTGATCTGTGGGGTATTTTGAGCTGAAACTTCACAGACACATTCTGGAGACACCAGAGACTTATACAGTATTACATCTTGTGAAGGGGGCATTATAGGTCACCTTTAAAAGAGCTTGTGAGTCGCCAAACTTGACAGAATAGCCCTAAATCCACCTGCTTCTTAGACCTGCACACAAACACGCACTCAGCTCAAGGTGGCGCTATATGCAGCTAATTTATATGTATTTATATATATTTAATTATTTTTTATCTAATGAAAGACAGATACATATCATATCTGGCATCTAACATGCTTAGTTGTCAACTTCTCCAAGAGTTTCTCAGTGTCAGCGAGTCTGAGATGTTTCAAATGTTGAGAAGTTGTTTCTGTCACGGTCTGACATTTTGGACAGATAAATAGAAATAGAAACAGAAAGTGTACAAATAGAAACAGAAAGTGAATCTATTTGGTTAGCTATGTTTCCATCCACCTATTTTTCATGGCATTTTGGGATATTGCATAAAAAAGCGCTGGATGGAAACGGCAGTTCTAAGAATGCACATAAAAAACTTGTGCGTTCAATTGAGGCCGATAATTTTTTTTTTCCAAAAAGACATGTGCATAAACTACAATCGAAACACATTTACCGAATAAATCCCTCGATGCGCAACGATAAATTCGTGTGACTTTGCCTCAGCAGAGGCTGTGATTGGATAACTGGACTAACCAGCAGACCAATCACATCACAGCATCTCAAATGTTGGTTTGGTGGTTCTGAAATGCCTGAGCCAAAGAATGGTTTAATTCCCTCCAGAAGCATCTCACATGATTGTGTTCCCAAACACCAGCATCCGAATGCAAGAGAACATGACAGCGTTTATTGCGTTTCGTCTGAGACACAACTCATTTATGATGGAGGAAAAAAGATTGCAGCAACTTCCATTTTTATTACTGATATTTTGTGCCAATTTCCTAGGAAGTGACGATTCTGTTTGCTTGAACATATGAGATGGAAACGCTGCTTTATTTACAAATGTATTATGCGCTATTCCAATTTTGCACATAAGTTAAAACGGAAACATAGCTAATGTCTGCAATGGATTTGTTGAAGTTTTCAACGTTTCCATCATTTCGCATTTCCCAGTTAAATCTACTTTTTCAATCGGCTGCTGATCCACAAAGATGGGCATAAACCATCTAAAGACCCTCCTGAGAAAATGTGACCAAAATTATTCAGATTCCTCCAAATAGATCCCATATTCAAGCCAGTTAAATTGGTTTTATGTGTGGCCAATTTGATTTGCAACTCAGTTCACACAGACACTCTGAGCATGCATGCAATATTACTGAATCCCAGTCATAATGGCTGCTATAACTGAAAAAAGAAAGCCCTCAAAACTTATATGGAAAGTGTTGATATGTTGATTAAAATGCATCGCAATTCTAAAACACTTAGCATAAGATTACCCAGCATCCCACAATCAGTTCTAGTGTACCTCAAGAGCAGATCAATCCACTGTCTTCTCTTTAACAGGTAACGGTCCTTTCTCAGATCACATTTAAAAGCTACACGGTTAGTGTTACAGGAGACTGAACAAGGTTGAACAAGCACTTACTATACAATACTAACTGAATGTCCCTGTGCAGGAGCACAGACGTGTATCTTTTCACTTTTATCGCTTAAATTTAAAGAACTTAAAGAAGACCCAAGGTCAAAATCACAGGAAAGCAGTGAAACGAGGAGGAATATGAGAGCGAAACAAGGCAGACTGGGGGAAAAAAAATCCTCTAAAGGACTCACTGATTGAGTTCAAAGGATCTTTCAAGTATCCCATGCAAATGTGTGAATTCGCAAACATCTTCTGACCTTTACGCTTCATCAAATTCCAAAAAGCGTAGCAAACAGAGACACAGTTAACAGACCCTCTTACACAGACCAAACAGCCAAAGCCTCCAGTCAAAATATTCCGAAAGTAAAAGGTCACTTCCATGGCATTTACCCACCGCACTCAAAACTGATTAAACCTTAAAACTCTATTACAGATTACAGGCATCTGCTCTCTTTCATGGAGACACGATTACATGACTTGATTTCAGCTCTGAGAACACTTTATCCAAACTCCACTTGGGTCAAGTCAAGTAGATATTATTCACATGTTAATCATTGTTTTTTTTATGAATTGCCACTTCAAACCGTTATCACTGATTGAGTCCTTGGACGCTCACTGGTCAAGCCGGATCACTTTCATATGTGACCTGCAGCGGATACAAGAAACCCTTTAAATTAAGAAAACCCTTAGATAATTAAAACGAGGGGTTTCTAGGGCCCTACAATGTGGAAAATGCAAACTGAATAACAGAATCCAGTCATAAAAATGGAATTTACTGTATGATGTCATGGAATTTGGCCAAGTTTGGATGAGTAAATCAAAAGTAGTGCTTCGGAAGATACACCCGCCAAAATAAAAGTTCAGTTTAACTTGAAATTGCGACAGAAATACTATTGTCTCAAAGTAATAATAATAACATAAAATAATACAGTTTATTAAAACATAATTTTAAGGAATAACACATTTTTTCGTCTATTTTTCAAATTATTTTGCAGCACTTTCTTAGCAAAAAAAGGAAAAGAAAGGAATTGTTTCGAATTACATTTTTAAAGATTAAATTGTTAGATTTATGCATTCATATGATTTAATTTCAATTTGTATTAAATCATAACAAAGAATTTCTGAAAAAATAAAATATCTCTCTTTTTGATGATTAAAATCGAATTAAACAGTTCATGATGGAATGCAGAAAAATGAAAAGAGAAAACATGGAATTTGGGGAAAAAATAAAACAAATTTCATATAGCCCAATAGTGTTAAAATTAAAATTAAGTTATTAAATTGTTAAAGTTTTATGAATTAAATCGACCACACATCTCTTTTGACTGTTAAAATTTAAATAAACAAATAAAATGGAACCCAGAAAAATGAAAACAGAAAACATGGAATTTGAAAAACAACAACAACAACAACAACAACAACAACAAAAAACTACATTTTTTTAGAGCTCTATTAATGTTTACATTTAACAAATTATTAAGCTGTTAAGGTTTTGTGAATTTAATTAATTTGATATCCTTTTGGTGATTAAAATTTAATTAAACCATTAAAAATGGAATTTGGAAAAAATTAAACATTTTAAAGCACTCTATTATTGCTAAAAAATAATAATAATAAATTATTAAATTGTTAAAGTTGTATGAATTCAATTGATTAGACATTCTTTTTGAATATTAACATTTAATTAAACCATTAAAATGGAATCCAGCAAAAAATTATGGAATTTGGGGAAAAATGAAACCGTATCTTAGCTTAAGGTGTTCGTTGCAATGTTTTCATGACTTTCACCCTCCTGTGCAAAAGTAGCTCAACTGTATGGCAGTGAAAACTTTATTTCCTCCTTCCATAAACTGCTTCCCATTTCTCTCTCTTTCTTATTCACATCTTCTTCCCGCAAGCTCAGAAAGTGACACTTGCTTGTGTCTCTGGCTGTAATCTGTGAGCGGGGACGGAGGGACGCCCGCAGGCAGATGGGATGGATGGATGGATGGACAGATGAGGAGCAGAGGGGAGTGAAGGTGCTTCAGTGTTCGGCTGAGAAGAACTGAAGTAGCTGATGTGCTGTGACGTTTCTGTCTGCCTGTCAGTAGTGAAACAGTAGAAGAGCTGCCAGGCCTGATGCTAACAGCAAGACGCAAGGCCAAGATTACTGTCTAAACCAATCCGGCTCACAGGAGCACTGCATGCACCAAACCACACAAACCAGCCCGTGATCTCTCGGATAGTGTCTGGGTGGTTCAGCAGTGAAGCACCAAAATTACACTAATACATGTCTGAATGTCATTGCATTAGAAAATACCAAAGCAAGTTGCATATGCAAAGAAAAACAGCTTGCAACAAACCAGTCTATCTTTGCATTAACATTTCTTTCAAGTTCACACAGGTGATTTACCTTTACTTTCAATGCAAATACCTTCCCCGGCCATGCATGAACTGATAAAATGAGAAACTTCAATGCAATGTAAGTCACTTTGGATAAAAGATTCTGCCAAATGTACTGTAAATGTACCTTACAAAGTATGAGACTGGCGTTGCATGGACATTTGTAACCCTGAGCCACAAAACTAGTCATAAGTCACACAGGTATATTTGTAGCAAATGCCAGCAATACACATTGTATGGGTCAAAATTATTGATTTTTCTTTTATGCCAAAAATCATTAGGATATAAAGTAAAGATCATGTTCCATGAAGATATTTTGTAAATTTTCTACCGTAAATATATATAAAATGTACTTTTGTGAGTGGATATGCATTGCTAAGGACTTCATTTGGACAACTTTAAAGGAGATTCCCTTTCGAAAGGGAACTCTACACTGCGTTTGAACACATATGGGGAACGTCATCACGTGAACCGGTGTCTGAAAGGAATTATCAAATCTCACCAATCCTATTGGCCGGCGACAGCCTATGACGTCATTATAGACACGACCCGGAAGTATAAAGGGAGCGCCTAGAGAAGCAGCCATTATCTTTTTGTCTTCAGGGACTGTTTTGTTTGATTGCGATTCTTCGAATCAGGTAAGGAATTTACTATGTCTAACAAACGTTTCAGGAAGTGTGTGGATCCGTGTCCCAGGTTTTTGACAGCCGATGAAACACAATCTTTGCGTTTTTCTGTCTGGGAGAGCAGCATCTGGCGCTGTCTGTGCAAACTGTGAGTATCTGCCTATTAGGACGCTCTGCTCTCGTTTGGCCCTCTTCTCGAGGGAAGACCGGCCGGCGTCTGGGTCCGGAGGTTCTGGTCCCGCCCGTGCTGAGGCGGAGAGGTGACTGGAATCATGGGGCTCACAGATGGAGCTTGCTGAGGAGTTTGAGAGAGGTGTAAATCTCTCACAACACCTAGCAGCTGATGGGGGTGAGCTGCTGAATGATGATGATGTTCTTTCTTTGACATCATCTGATCCAGCAGTGAGTGCTCTTCTGGCTTTAAGCCCAAGAGAGCAGGAGATGGCTGTTGAAGAGGAAGCAGGCGAGCCTTCTGAAACTTCAAAGCCTCCCTGCCCTGCGTATGCGGAGCTGCTCCAAGTTATGGAGCGCGTTTCTGGCAGGCTGCAGCTGCCATGAGAGTGCGTTAACAAAGGGACCGCACGCGGACGGCTCGACGTACGATTCCTTTCCGACCATAATCTGGCAGCTACATGTGATCGAGAAAGGACCATAGATTCCATCCTTCTATGATGGTAAGTCTCCGTTCTTCGAGCCGCAGGTTATAAGCTTGGTCTATATTTACATTTAAATATACTCACCTTAGTTTTCCTGTATAGTTTTTCCTGGGTGTGTAAAAAGAAATAGAGGGGGAAAATTAGGGCTCTGAAGTTCCCATTAGGTTGGTTAACTTTGTGTTGGCTATGTTAAGGTTGAGTTTTAGCCCCAGGCAGATCTATGCTTATGTGTGGCCCTATAGGCGCACAGCTATAGCTGGCCTATGCTAGAACTAGGGTTTAGGTGATATACTGAAGCATTTCACCCCTTTTATTACTTCCCCTGTCAGGAGAGTGTAGTTTTCCTAGTTCTGGCCTCCTCTTATCAGAGTTGTGAGGCCAAAGCCCATTACCCCTTTGGTGTAGGTGCAAGATAAGGTAGCAGACTATTACTCCCTGCCGTTGTCTCAGGTGGTAGGCCCCTTATCACTTTGTGAATAAAAAATGCTAGTGTTGCTGTGGCCCCACTTTTCTAGAGCTTTTCATTCTATACTTTGTTTAGTCTTTTCCCCTGAACCCCTTGAATTAAGATTCAAGCTTGAGGGAAACAGTGTTAGCTTTCTTTTAGCTCCTGTTCCCTAAGGTTCAGTGCAGATGTCTCTGTCTTTGGTGAAAAGCACCCACCCTTGAAATTCACATTTTCAGGGAAGTAGGAATGAAAAGTGAAGCATTCCCCTGTTTTTCAGGGTGTTTAATGCTCTAGTTCTATTTTGCCCTACATAATGTGAGCCCTATAACTCTGTTGCTGCCACAGGTTTGCACCTGTTTTCTGTAGTAATAGGCTTTGTTCTGGCCTCCTTCAGAGCATGGTGACTAGGTTGTATCCCCTTGCTATTACGGGTAAAAAGTGTTTTTTACTGAGTATATAGCCTGTTGGAATGCATAGCTCAGGTTGAGTTTGTTTGTGAACCTCACTATTCAGTTTGGTTCTTGTGTAACTCCCTTTAGAGTTTGAACACTGCCACAAGATGTTGATTGTGATGTTTGGATGTTGAAGGCTTTGTTTGCGCCTCCTTTAGAGCATAATAGCTTGGTGTATCACAAGTTTTGTTGGTAGATGTTTAGTCAGAGTTTCGCTCACTTAGAACTAGCACTGCCACAGGTTTATGCTCATGATCATTTGAAGTAGTAGGCCGTTTTTTGGCCTCCTTCAGAACATGGCAGCATATATTCTTTGTACTCCCCTTACTGTAAGGGTAAAAGGTGTTTTTACTGAGTACATTGCCTGTTGAAATGTGTAGATTTTAAGTTCAGGTTGAGTTAAGCTAGGTAACCTCACTTGATAGTTTGGTTCTCAGATTAGGCTCCCTTAGAGTTTAGATACTGCCACTAGCTGACGCCACGTGTCTTTCTAAATCACAGGCCCCGGTTGGGCCTCCTTCAAGAACATGATGGTGTAGGTTTGTACTCCTCTTGCTTTAAGAGTAAAAGGTGTTTTTACAGAGTACATTGCCTGGTGGAATGGTGGGTTCAGGTCGAGTTAAATCAGTTAACCTCACCGGAGAGTTTGGTTATCATATTTGGCTCCCTAGAGCTTAGAACACTGCCACGAGCTGGACCTCCATGATTTGTGCCTACAGTACGGTTTATCTATTAGGTTGAGCCCTGTACTCCCTTCATTGGAGGGTAGTCCTGCATAGTATTTAGCTCCCTAAGATGGTCAGTGGTTTTTTGAGGATCAGCCCCTAGGCTGGTAAATGTACTCCCCTGTGGTGGGTCCCTTTAGAGTGCACAGCCTACTCAGTGCAAATAATTAACCCCTAAGTAGATCCTAGGATTGAGCAGAGTGTTACTCCCCTCATTGGTAAGGGTAAAAGGCGCTAAGCTGAGTCCTTCTCTCCAGGATGCCCGTCTCTACACTCTACACTGGTCTGAGTTGGTTATTGCCTTTTTGCAGTCACTCTTACTGGATATCTTCTCTGAAGAATGTGAATTGAGACTCTGTGATCAGACAGGTTGTTGGCCAAGACTAGGTTGCTTTAATTAGACCAGGTCGGCCTCCCTGGTGGCATTCAGGGTTGACTTTGTTCCCCTGACAAGTGACTGGCTAGGGTTCCTTCAGGCCCCCTGGCTACATTCCCTTAGAGGTACCCTCTTTTGTTCTGAAAAGAAGTTTGGTCCCAGAAGCCTTTGAGTGGCCTTGGTACGCCTTCTGTGGAAGGCCTCTTTGAGGCTTATAGCTTGGGCTGTTGGCCATAGGGAGTGCTGTCACTGACAGCCTATGTATGATCCGTAGGGGGAGTGTTTCTGGCACTTCAGTTAAAGCTGCTAGTTCTGACGTTTGTCTAGCCATTTTTTGGCATGCACTCCTCTCAAGCATGGCGGCGTGGGTATATCGTTCCCCATATGCGTTCAAACGCAGTGTAGAGTTCTCTTTCGAAAGGGAACGTCTCAGGTTACGTATGTAACCATGGTTCCCTGAGAACAGGGAATGAGACACTGCGTTTCCTGCCATGCATTGGGGCTGCCTGCTGAACAGTCCCTTCAGACGATAAGGGACTGACTGCTTCTCTAGGCGCTCCTTTTATACTTCCGGGTCACGTCTATAATGACATCATAGGCTGTCGCCGGCCAATAGGATTGGTTAGATTTGATAATTGCTTTCAGACACCGGTTAACATGATGACGTTCAAATGCAGTGTCTCATTCCCTGTTCTCAGGGAACCATGGTTACATACGTAACCTGAGACGTTTTCTCAATATTTAGATTTTTTTGCACCCTTAGATTCCAGATTTTCAAATAGTTGTAGCGTGGCAAAATATTAACAAACCATACATCAATGGAAAGCTTATTTATATATCAGCTTTCAGGTGATGTATAAATCTCAATTTTTAAAAAAATGACCCTTTTGACTGGTTTTGTTGTCCAGAGTCACATTTGTAGAAAGGTTCAACATTTTATACATAATATTAAAACTATGTATACATATGGTTAGAACTAAAAGAGATAAATAAATGAATAATACATAACCAGTTGACTTTCATGTAATGGTCAGAAGAATATAAAAATAATTAATAGCTATATAAATAAATATATATATATATATTTTTTTTTTAAATCACAAACTGATTATCATATTACGGTCATTAGTATATAATAAATAAAATGTATAGCCTACCCTAAAAATAAAATAAAATAAAATAAATAAATAAATAAATGTACAAATAAATAACATCACAAACATGTCAATGGTCAGAAGTATATAGCAAATTAATGATTTAATTAATTAATTAATTACCAGTTGACTACCATGTAATGGTCTGAAGAATATAAAAAAATGAATAGCTATATAAATAAATAAAATAATTAAAAACAAATCACAAGCTGATCATCATATTATGGTCATGAATATATAATAAATAAAATTCATAGCCCACCCTAAAAATAAAATAAATCACAAACTGACTGTCATGGTTGAATGTCAATGGTCAGAAATTCATAGCAAATAAATAAATAAATAACCAGTTGACTATCATGTAATGGTCAGAAGAATATAAAAATAATTAATAGCTAAATAAAAAACTATATAAAATAAATAAATACTATTCGTATCACTGTGTACCAAGTGCTGAGGAAGAGCTAAAATTCATATATGCTAATAGATGTTTGGTTTCTGACTAATCACAGCAGACTGCACCGTCTGACCAATCAGAGCAGAGGAGGCTGTCAGACAGGCGGGATTTAGAGAGACTGAATCCTTAATTGAATCTTTTGGCCCTCTTTCCACCTGGTATTAAGATGTGTTTTGGTCCATCCAATCACAAGTAGATGAAGGAGATACATTCCCGTTTACACCTGGTGTTTTAATCCGTCTCTTTAGTCCACTTTCAACCACTTCTATCCTGATTTCTTTGGGGGGAGGTAAATGGTGGGTTCAGATGTTTCAATCTAATGGACAAAATAAGCTTACGCAATTTACATATGAACACTACCAGAGACGACGGAAAAACATACGGAATACAGCAGCTTTCATTTCTGCTCTGATAGCCACAAGACCGGCCGAACGCTGTGAAATGGTGAGAATGGTTGTGCTTGGTACGTTTTTCATCTTCAAACCATACTTTGGTCTATAGCTGACACAGTTTAAATCCCATCCTGTTGTAGGGGATTGCAAAACAACATTAGGAACCTTTAAAATAAAATAATAGAGACACTTTAAATTTTCATTACATTTACAGATATATATAGTTTTAAACATGCCATTACAGTCCTAACATAACACAATTCCTCCCCTTCTTCACAGCTGCACACATGTCTGCTTCTGTCAGCTGGATCTATTTACAGAAGCAATCTGTTAGCGGTTCTTGATATATTTCTCTGTCTGCACACACTATGACTCTCTGACTAAAGTTCAGTCATGATAAATGCGTTGGTTCACGCATGCACACGTGTGTGTTGAGCTACAGGACTCTCCACGGGACACAAAGATCCACTAATTACCCAAAGCGCCTGTTTCTGTCTCATTCCTCTTCTTTTTTCAAGACGAGATGAAAGCAGCAGGCAGTGTGATGCTTAGCAGAGCCTCATTTGAGAGCGATTAGCATAAAACAATAATTAATCCAATGAAGCCTGATATTACAGTGCTCTTTTCCCACAATATCACAACTGTTTTTACAGCCGATAACGAGGATTTGTGGAGATGAGCGGGCGCAGATTGCAATCAGAGTGCGAAAACACAATGACGCACACCGAGACGAAGTGAAACATTACAGTTCTCAGACTAGAGGATAAAGCAGGTGAGGAAAACGTGACAGTCTAATGGGAAGCAGAAGGAACAATTCCACTAATCATGTCATGTGGAAGATTTTGCACTCTTAAAAATAAAGGTTCCACAAAGAATCTTTAACATCCATGGAATCTTTCCATCACACGAACAGTTCTTTATCATAGAAAAAGTTCTTTAGATTATTAAAATGCTCTTTACATAGGGCCCTGTGAAATCAGTTTTATTTTCCCCAAATTCCATTTAATTTTTTCCCAAATTCTGTTTTCTGTTCTAATTTTTCTGAATTCCATTTTTTCCATTAAATTTGAATTCACTGAAATCATGAAACACAATTTAACATCAATTTATTAACATTTTATTTAACAGAAACTGCATTTTAAAGGGCCCTATAAAATGTTTTATTTTTTTTCACAATTATGTTTTATTTTCCCTGAATTCTGTTTTCTGTTCTAATTTTTCTGAATTCCATCCCCCCCCCTAAGTTTTAACAATCAAAATGATGTCTAATTCATTTAAAATCATGAGATTTATACAATTTAACATCAATTTATTAACATTTTATTTAACAGAAATTGCATTTTTAATGGCCCTATAAAATAAGTTTTATTTATTTTTTTGTCACAGATTCTGTTTTATTTTCCCTCAATTCTGTTTTCTGTTCTAAGTTTTAATGGTTTGATTACATTTTATTTGATTACATGACAAAATTAAAATGCACGTCTGATCCATTGAATTCACAGAACCTTAACAATTTAATAATGTATTAACATTTTTTACAGTAATAGGGCCTTATGAAATGTTTTATTTTTTAAGAAATCCTTTTTCTGGATTTATGATTTACTGTTAAAATTAAAACATGGAAGAAAAACTGTGATATTCATTGACAAATTTATAATGTATTATTATTAAAAATAATTTATTATTATTATTATAATGCAGACTTTTCGTGTTTTAAAGGTGCAGTAAGCAATTTTTGAGAAACGCTGTTGATATTTGAAATCACCAAAACAAACACGCCCCTATCCCAAAAATATCACACCCCTATCTTGATAGCTCTGCCTCCAAATTTACCAACACACTATGCAAAACAGGCACCTCCCCCCTAATGAGTGTATACGCTTCTTTCTGCTGATTGGCTACAAGTGTGTTTTGGTGCTCGGTCCGATCCACTTTCAACAGCGTTTCTCAGAAATCAAGGTTCTTTATAGTGAAAAAAAAATTCTTTAGATTAGGGTTATTTAAATGTTCTTCAAACTCAGAAAAAGTCACTAAAAGGTTCTTTGTGGAACCAAAAATGGCGTCACTGCGAAACCCCCTTTTGGGGCCTCTATTTTTAAGGGTGAAAAGACACTCAAAGTATTGCAGATGCTGAAGACCTTTAACATCAGTCATTTTATTCCAAACTGGACCGAATGAATGTTCATTTTCACACCAGCTGTAAACTAAACACACAGTTTTATGACACACGTGTGCTGGATGCCCTGCGGTGAGGCTGCTGGGGTTCGTTACTTCAGCCGTATGAGAAGCAGGTGAAAGATACAGGCATGGGATGCTGGGAGGATGAAATCCTGCCGGAACAGAGGGAAGTAGGTGTGGATACGGTGCTAGATTATCCGGCCACTGGAGTTCCGCCTGTCTGCAGTGATGCAGTGTACTAATCCTGATCAGAAGGGATGATGGGATATCCTCTCCCGGGTCAGGCCTCTGTGAAATCAATCCTCACATGTACTCTCTCTCTCGCTCTCTTTTCTCTTTGTAAAGCCCTTTCCCCTCTCTGCTCCCTGTTTACTCATGCACTCTTTCTGTCAGTCACACTAACAGAGTGCCTCTTATATTCTTACACTTTTTCTTAACATTTCTGGTCACATTTTTAGGTCACATTTCACCTAAAAACAACAGTTTTATTTAACTCAACTATTGTTTAAAAATGACTATATGTCTGGCTTAAAATGAACCCAAATAATGTTGGAAATTAAAAATCAGACACATAATTACTAGAGGCACCAATAATAATCAAAAGGTGAACATTTATTAATAAGTGTAATGAGTAATAATTAAACCATAATAATTATTAATAAATACACTTATTAATAAATGTTCATTTATTACACATTAATAAATGTCAATTTCCAGCATACTTTAAGCAAGCAGTACAGTCATTTTTAAACAATAGTTGGGTTAAATAAAACTACTCAGCAGGTTGGGCAAACATTTAACCCAACCACTGGGTTAAAATAACCCATTTGCTGGGTTAAACCCAATCACTGTGTTTGTCCATTTTCAACCCAACTTGGGTTGTTTTTAACCCAGCATTGGGTAAATATACATGTGAATTTGTTTATACCTTCTGATCTGTGTTTCTTTTGTGTGTGTTAATAATGACTGATTAGGCTTGTCAGTAGATTTTGGAACTAAGTGTTAAGTAGACATGTTTATCAACAGATACTTATCATTTCAAAGTAGCCAAATATCAGAAAATATTGCTAATTGTATTATTTTTAAATTGTCATATACAATACGCTAGTGCAAGTATATAACAATTAGTTCAAACTTTGACCTGTGGAGGGCAGTAATACACTTAGCAGCGTCTACACTGCCGGAATTCTAATAGAGAAAAAGAAGAGAGCTAGTTCAAGACGAGCGTCTGTGGTTAAAACGTATATAATTTTTATTTTTTTTTTAGAAAATGACCAATCGTTTTGCAAGATAAGACCCTTATTCCTCATCTGATATTGTTTAAAGCCATTTGAAGCTGCACTGAAACTGTAATTTTGACCTTCAACCAATTGGAGTCCACTATAAAGAGAATGGAATGTTTTCATCAAAAACCTTAAATTCTTTTCGACTGAAGAAAGAAGGACATGGACATCTTGGATGACATGGGGGTGAATAAATTATCAGGAAATTTTTATTTGAAAGTGGACTAATCTTTTAAGGGTGGAACATGTTTTAGAACAGCTTTTCTTTTGCCAGTTTGTGTAATTTAAAATTAATTTCAAATAGTCATTCAAATAATACATAACATTACAATGCATATGTTTTTTAAATCTTGTAACAGCTTAAGAAAGCACTGTAATCCCTGTAGGCTACCATTTCTTTTCTTTATGCAAAAAAACCAGCAGCTTCCTTCTTTCATTTCAGGGTGAATATGACTCGGACACGTTCTTGGCAGGCTTTGTGAGATTCACACACATACATTTTTACTCTATTCTTTGTCTTTTTGGACAGTTATAGTTCACACTTTCACAGCCTTCAAACGCTGTAACGCTTCCCATGGTGCATCTTTCCCTCAAAAGACAATGTGTTTCTCTCCTTCTCACTCGTTTTCTCAGATTACAGCAGCACATAAATATTCAGCCAAAACAGAAAGCCAGTTAGAGAATGCAATGAAACCTTACAAATATCTGACCGCATGAAATCATCATCACAATTCAGAACAGAACGATAAAAAGATGTTTCCTAATGCAGCTGAAGTGTTTGTAGGTTACCTGTGAGAGTACTGCACCCATGTTGGTTTGTTTGAGGAAGAAAACAATGCTTTGGGGAAACACTCTTTCAAACAATCCCCAAAGATACACCTACAGTAAACATCCAGAGGCTGAGGGTGCTTTTAGTACAGCGGGACAAAGAATAGAGCTTTGATTCAAAACCTCACAATAAACAACACCAACAGCGCTCAGAAAGTTCAAGGGAGACTCGACTTACTATTGCTTCCAATAGAGCTTGAGTATGCTGCAAAGATGCACAGCATACAAATAATGAGTAAAACAGCCCTTATGTAATTAAACAATTATATATATATATTTTTTGTACTAAATGATGACTTGTCCATTATTGTAATGCATTTTCTTAACCACAAAAGACAAATGAGATGCTGCCTTAAAGGGGACATATTATGAAAATCTGACCTTTTCCGTGTTTATATGCTATAATCGGGTCGCTCGTGCGTCTACCAACCCAGAAAATGTGGAAAAGGACAACCCAGTAACTTTGTTTTGGGAAGCCTTTCTCTGCAAGCATGTGAAAAAACGAGCCGCTCAGATTTCGCTTGTGAAGTAGGAAGGCGATCTTATTATAATATTACCGCCCCTTACTCTGCACGTTTCCATCCACGGCGCCGCCATTTTGTTTTTGCAAGTGACAACGGTGTATCAGTTCTAACGCCATAGTAAAAAATCGAGCACAGCATGCTAACTGTTCTGTCATTGGCTGCACAGACGAGCACAGACACTATTTAGAGTCTCGTTAGCTTGGATAGCCTGTAAGTTGACCCTGACAAGCTCGATTGCTGAAAAAGAAGTGTTTCTGTCCGAGCGATATTTTGGAATTAGACCATTCACAGCATTTGATAGCAATCATAAACGTTAGCTGGGTGTGTATTGCTCTGTTTGGCAAACAGGTATGCTATGTAGAGTGGCCGTCCGTACGGGTTTTTGCACAAAAGATTAACATGCTAGTCGATGAGTTGAATCAACTCCACAGCAACTACATAAATTTATCCACTAACCGTTCAGAAACGTCCAGTTTCAGTCTAAAAGTTGTAACTTCTTCCTGAGTCTCTCCATCAGTGTCGACTCCGGTTTGAACAATGTAAGGCTGAACACCGTTACTGACGATCCTCATTTTTGCTGCATGAGATTCTCCAGCTTTGTTGTTGTTGAGCAACCGAAGAGCAAGCTGTTAAAGCTCCGCCCTCTTCTGGAAAGAGCTCATTTGCATTTAAAGGGACACACACAAAACGGTGTGTTTTTGCTCACACTCAAATAGGGGTAAATTTGGAAAGCTTTAATAAATGATCTGTGGGGTATTTTGAGCTGAAACTTCACGGACACATTCTGGGGACACCAGAGACTTATATTACATCTTGTAAAAAGGGGCATAATAGGTCTCCTTTAAAAAACGGCCAACATGAGAAATCTGAACTGCACTAGAGTTTGATGTTAGTATTTTGCTAAGCTAACAACAGAATCCAAATAAGCACACTCTCCTAAAAATAAAGTTTCTAGATGGATATAATGTATTACGTATCAATACTAAAATCATATCATGTGGCATTCCTGAGCTCAAACAGATTACAGAAAGATGCTCTTAATGCTGAGATTGTGGGTTTGATTAGCAGGGAATGCATTAATTTTATAATAATTTATAGAATTGTTTGCTAAATGCATATATGTAAATGCATACTTAAGGTAATTCCAACACAATAACAATAAATGTAAATGCAGCATTACAATTCGGCCTTAAACAAGCTACATAACGTTGCTGCCTACCTTTTGCAAACAGTCTTCGTGTTGGAAACGCACATATTATTCCTGTAAACTCTTGATTTCAATCAGAGCAGTAGCAACAGTCCAGCATCTCAGAGCTTCGCAAGGAAACTGCATGTGTACAAGAGAAAACGGAAATCTTTTTACAGGAAAAAAGCTCCACTTAGGCGGCAAACCTGCCAAATGAATTTGCATTTTTTATTAGGCTTTGCATTATTTTTCAGCAGCTCATGTAATTGGTTTTCCCTCTGCTGAAATGGTTTGAGGGTGAATATAAAACACAGCTCAGTGTTGAAAATAGCATTTTTCATTTGAATTGCAAACCGTCTATTCTGCATTGCCTCACTTGGGAGGGACGAAACGTATTAAAATGTGCTGAAGTGTGTGTGGCTCAGGAGAATGTGAGACCTGTTAGCAAGTTTCACAAGAACGTTTTCATCTCCAGACGCTCGTAATTCCTGCCATTGTAACGCCCCCAGGTGGCGGAGGGGTTCAAGCCAAAATATTACACATAATATTATAAAGAAACGTCTCGCATGCCAGCCAAAAAAGATTTATGCACCTGCTGAGACAATATATGTGCATATATATGAGCCACATATATGAAACTCGTACCAACGTTCATGTTTTTTAGGAGGCAAATCAATTACTTTTGAATTCGGAGAAAGAAAGAGCAACGTGTCAGAACAATACAAAGAGTGTGTCATTTCACAAAAGCAGTTATCAGGCTCTCGTGGGCTTCTGGCCAAATAACACGTTTAAAAAAAGAAACGCAAAATAGATCTGCGAGTAATAAGGCTGTTTCTGCTCTCGATGAGTCTGTGAGCGCTGATGAAGTATCAGGCAGGTACGGAGCCAGAAAATGTGTGAAAGTTAGCGATGGGGAAAAAAGATGGGATATTAAGCTATTTTAGGTATGAGTGAGTAGAAAGACACAAGATCCAAACCCACCACAGCAAACACCTTCATTATATGATAGAGGACAAAATATGAAGGAAATAAACACTTAAAAAGTCTCTTGAACTGTTTTTGTGGCTTGTTTGTTATCTGTAAGCTTTAAATGCATCAAAATAGACCTTTCTTACTTTTTTAATTCATATTCCTGCTCCTATTGTTAATTATTTATCTATTCTGGTATTTATCAATACTTTAAAATCAGGGTTTAAAATTATACATTTTTACCACACCTACCAATGGCAGATGAATTAGGGAAAAATACTGGCCATAAATATTTATTACCGACCATGAAACAGTATTTTGAATATTTATTATTATTTATTTAAAAAAAAACTGTCCATATATATTTATTACTGACCATGAAACTGTAGTTTACATATTATTTATTTATTTATAAATAAATTAATAAATAGTGTCCGCCATAAATATTTATACTGGCCATGAAGCTGTATTTGTTGTTTTTATTCATTTAAAAAAATAAATAAATAAATAAAACAGGCCATAAATATTTATTACTGACCATGAACTGCATATTTATTATTATTATTTATTTATTTATTTTTAAATAAATAAATAAATGTATTAATAAATGAATATTTATTATTATTGTTGTTGTTTTTTATTTATTTTAAATAAATGTTGCCCATAAATATTTATTACTGACTAAAAACTGTATTTTTCATATTTATCAGCATCATCATCATCATCATTATTATTATTTATTTATTTTAAATAAACAAATAATAATGTCCATATATATTTCTTACTGACCATGAAACTGCAATTTACATGTTATTTATTTATTTATTTATTTATTTATAAATAAATAAATGAATAAATAGTGCTTGCCATAAATATTTATACTGGCCATGAAGCTGTATTTGTTGTTGTTGTTTTTATGAATTTTAAATAAATAAATAAATATTTATGGCCAGTTTTATTTATTTATTACTGACCATGAACTGCATTTTCCATATTTATTATTATTATTTATTGTTTATTTATTTTTAAATAAATTAATGAATAGTACTGGCCATAAATATTTATTACTGACCATGAAACTGTATTTTGCATATCATCATCATCATCATCATTATTTTAAATAAATTAATAAATAAATACTGGCCAAACATATTTATTACTCACCAAACTGTTTTGTGTATAATAATAATAATAATAATAATAATTTGTTTAGTTATTTGATGTATGCATTTTAAATATGCATTTTAATTCATTAAAAATAAATATTTTTGTCTTTGTGACAAATATTTTTTCTTTTTCATTAAAATTAGTTTTTAACATTTCAAATTTTTTACTTGCATGTGGCCAGTGTTCATTCTGGCCCCTGCTTGTAATGTTTCTGACCGGTTCAAACCAAATCTCTACTCCCCATTTGGGTTAATAAAGACACTAGCTGTGTTTTGCTGGTTTATCACCAGACCTGAACATGAGAGCAGCTCTCTTAATTAAGCAGACGTTCAAACCTCCCTCTGCGACTCCAGCAGCGTAACAATACACTGTATGTTCACACGGCAGATGAGCGGATCTTCTGTATCACTGTGTCTCATGACAGTCATCAACCCTGCAGGGATCACACACTCAGGATGTGGCTTAACATAATCTGGAAACTTCAGCGTTAAAATCTTCCGCTGCGAGGGATTCTGTGTCAGAATCTCTAAATGCGCATGTGCAACTATAAAACTAATGTGATACAGACTACCCAGTGAAACCCAGTGAGCTCCCTACCTAGACAGCACTTCAAGGCATCATAGGTGCACTCCTGATACAAAGGCTGTTCAGATGCCTTCTAAGATACCCAACAAACAAAAATATGTTCTAAGATCATTTTGCAAATGTACATTAAGTTATGAAAATGTTTATATCAGTGTAGGTGTTTTAAATCAGATGCTTATGAGGTTCCATTTTGGTTACAATGTTCTTATATTAAAATATTTCATTGTAATTAATATTATAAAAGGTTATATAATGTTTAGGATGCTGCCTATGAAGGTGGCAGACAGCGAGGAAGCTCACTAGGTTTGGGAACAGAACTATTCCATCACTTCAGCGTGATTTCCGACACACTGCACATGAGGCTAATCTTGAGCGACGGCCTGTTTTCCCACAGGGGAGTAAAGTGAAAACACCCAAACAAAACACCTTTAGATACGTGCAATCAAATGTGCCGTGGATGAAATGACGTTTACACACAGCCCATTGGAAAGCCAGAGAAATCAATTAAACTGTCTGTGGCCGTAACATTTCCATATCCGAAAATAAGAATCCTCCGCAAATTACTGCTCATTTAAAAGAATCTCTGCTCTGACAAACAGCAGCTTTCTGCTGGAAAACCTTGAGAGCCAAACGATTATCTGCACGAGGAAAAACAAATGCCAGCAACTGCAAACATCATTTCATCCCAAACAGAAAATGCCTCTGTGCTCTTTGCTTTACGATTAAAACTTCTCTCTTTTAGACGACCTGCTCAGTGGTCAATATCTCGAAGCGATGATGTTTCTCTGTCTTTTAATTACCTCAAGTGCACTAGGAAATTACACTATCTCACCTCAATATGCAAACATCACTATTGCTCATGGTCAATGTTAGTGATTTGAACAAACCCTCAACATAAGGGTTTCCTCTAAAACAAACACTTTAGCGAAAAACAGGATTAAAAAAAAAAGTATAAATAAATAAACACACCCGTAGCCGTGCAATATGGCTGTATATCAGCACGGCTGTGATTCGGCCGTATAGCAATCACAGCGTGCTGATATACAGCCACATCGCACGGTTACAAGTATGATATTGCATTCATACAACAGTTCAATGGCACGAGTGTAAATAAATAAGAAATAACAACAGAGTGTCTTTAAAAACCCTCTTTTGTACAAAACTACTTCCTTCCGCCACGGATACAAATCTCAAATTGACAGTTTGACCAAGCCTCTGTTACTAATTCTAAGACGTCACTTTAGAACTAGTAACAAAGGAATGTTGAGTCCCTCCATTGAAACTCATTGTATTTTGTAAAGAGAGAGAGAGATTGCCTGAGCGAGCATTACCTGTGTCTGATATAACATTCATTCTTCAGGTTGATGTCCACAATATTATATCCATTATAAAAATCTGTTTGTATTTGTCCTTTTTACAGTTAACAGCGCTAAAACAACATCCTTTGTTTAATTTAAAACAATAATTTGAAACATCCCTTTCAATTTAAAAGTCTCTTGCGACTGAATGTGACTTAATATTAAATTATTAAATTTAACATAGCCCATACTCGAAATAGCCCACAAAAAAAAAAAAATATTTTTGATGCTGTTCACTTTATTTAAACAATTTATTTTGATTCAAATGTGATTGCTTCATGTTAAATTGATTTGAAATGGTTACTCTTTGACTTAACTTGATGTTTTCATTTAGAAAAAACATGTTTAAATCAATTAACCCAATCAAACAGGACTTTCACTTCCCATCATGCTTTGCAAAGGGGCTGAATTGGGAGAGTAAATGTTGAAATAAAGTGTTTTTCTATGCATTTTTAAGCAAGATGAGAAAATGGAGAGACTTGTTAATGTTCAATGTTCTATTGGTATTTAAAAGTTTGTGTTATGTTAGTGGTTTTGGGGGTTACCATTGTGGTAAAATTTGGAGCTTGTGCTTGGGTTGAGGACTTGCTAACAAGAATTTAAATTGCTTTAATAATAAAGCAACCGTTATGGTAGAGTTCTGGATGAAACCAGTATCGCTTCTGAACTGCCAACACCAAACATCACGTGTAAAGAAAAGTTCATTTTAGTTTGTTACATCACAGGATTAAAGAGGAAGCATTAATTGTATGATTATTTGAATGTCAATTTAAATGAAAACCATTTATTTAAGTTAAACTAAAACCATTCATTCAAGTTAAATGAGCACCATTGATTCTAGTTGTACATAGTTGATTCTATTTTGTTTTACTTGTTTCAATCACATGGAACCACTGTCCATGATTGAATCATTTTCAGCCAAAGAGCTATGTTTATTCGATTTGCTCAGGAACAAGTAATAGATTAATGAGACCAAAGATTGCCCATTTTATGTACCCAAAATTAATTATATCTGATGTTTAATCACTATAAGAGACAGCAGCAAATCCCCGAAGCACTGGCCAAGATGAAGCTGTTCTTGGCGGGTACACAAGCACCGAATGGCTCGCATTTGCGAAAGCGTCAAAACAAATAGTAAAATAGGCGCTATGATTAATTATGAGTCACATATTTCAGGTCTAAACAACTACATTCTTGCCTGAAAAACTCTTAAAACTACAGTACAAGTGTAGTATCTGTAAAAAAATATGGTGGATTTGCTCGGCTGCCATGACAGTCGCTTCAAGCAGAGTGATACAAACGGTGAAAAGGTAGAAGTGCTGTTATCACTAGAATATAATGATGATAACAATAATCATTTTAATGAGATTATTAATGTAATTATTAAAAAAAAAAACTAAAATTAGCCTGGTAATAGATAAATGGTAAATGGTTTAACTGATATATTTGTATATAATTTTATATATTCACACTTTTCTACTATCTGTGGGGAGTTTTTCTTAGGCAAGCGCTGCTTGTATTATTTTCAGAAAAGGTAAAACTACAGATTGTCTTTGAATTAGCTCTGGTTCTGAAGAAAATGATTAGTGCCGTTCAGGTTTGCGTAATTGCACATTTAGCATCTCGCAGCCTTTGAGACGCCACCGCATTCTCATCAACTCTTTAAACAGACGTTTCTTATCATTCAACTTCATTTTGTCACTCAACTCTTCTTCATTCAGCCTGAGTTTCTCCTTCTCATTCAGCCCGAGATGCATACATACATAATGAATGAATGACTTAATTGAATGAAAACTAGAGCTTCTTCAGATAGATAGCTGTGAGGGTGTAAATGTTTGATGAGGCCCATCAGATCATTAATGAGGGTGATAATACACAGACTTAATGACAAAAGACAGAGAAACAAGTTTTCAGCAGATATCGCGACGAGAAGACGTGCCGTGTTTACATTCACCGTCAGGTCTCCTGCTGCCAAAGTCAATTGCACATTAAAAGTGTAACATTTCAACTGGCAAATGAAGTCGTATAAACGTGTAAAATATTTGCTTAGAGGACGCAATTACACTTAACTGAACACACAGTATTAGGGGAGGTTGATTGCGTTTTCACTGTGTGTTGCTTCAAGAGCAGCCGAGTCCCCGTGAGACGTGATTGTTTGATATTGTGTACATCTCTGCAGCTGGGATCACACAGATACAGGCATTAATGTGTCACTAATCCAGTTTCTTCCTCCTGTGTTTGTTCAGGCGTCCTGTGCCGGGCTTCACAAACCCACCTCTATTCTACCAGGAGTTGTGTGCTCGTAAATATGTACTTAGTAAATGCTACAGATAAGGCTGGGCAGAGACAGAGCCGTCTGTGTGGGGATGCTGACTGCCAAGTGATGGGACGGATCCATCACTAAAGCTGGGAGGAGACACTCTGAATTTATCAGGGCTGTAAACAAAGATTTACCTTAGAGGAAAAGAGAGGGGATATATTCAATATTTGAGCTGTGAGGGAGAGCAAAGACCAAATTAAGTTTGTTACACCTGCAAGTTGTAACAACAACAATGATCATAAATTACTATTACATAGTACGATTATATAGTATATATTTTTAGAAAATAATATACAATTCTTTATATTATAAAACAATATACAAATATATATATATATATATATGTATATATAATTATATTATAAATATGTAATATAAAATATATAATCATAACAATAGAAGTATCTTAATAAATATATAATTGTATATATTTTTTTGAAAATATAATTATTGCTGATATTATAATATATATATATATATATATATATATATATAAAATATACACAATATAATAACAACAATACATGATTATATTGTATACATTTTAATTATACAATATTATATATATTATAAGTTGTAGGTTGAAGGGTTCATCCATGCACTGGAAGCTATGATGAACCTATGATGAAAGTCGTTTTGGATACAAGTATCTGCTAAATGGCTACTTACTATTATTTAGAATTAGACTATTGGTAAATGTTTAAAAATGACAAATTTACAGTAATCCTTTAATGCTGCTTAAACACACAGTACGATAATCATTATTTCAAACAATCATCAACACTTGACTTCACAAACACTTGACTTCACATGTCAAACAAACACAAAACAGAGTGTGTGTGTGTGTGTGTTTGTGTGTGTGTGTGTCATGGTTAGTTGTTGTATTAAGCGCACGGTGAAGGGAATAGATAACAAAAACAGTCTTTATTAAATCCACATAGAAAACTCATGAGATCACATGAGGAAACAATAAACACCACCACTTTTAACACTGACGATACCGGACAAAGGAACTACAGGGCTTAAATACACGAGGAGAGTAATCAAGGCCAAACGGAACGGGTTTGGGAGCTAATTAATAACCAGGGAAACTAACTAGGGAACACAGACAGGCAAACAAGGAAACCAAAACACCATGATAATAAAACATAACAAAACAGAACATACATGTTACAGTGTGTGTGTGTGTTCTTGTATATATGGTTTATGAGGACACAAATGTGTATAATAACATGGGTATTACAACTTCCTGTGTCCTCGTAAACCAAATGGCTTAAAAAACATTCTAAATGGTGGTTTTTTGACATTTAAAAAATGCAGACAGTTTTCTGTGATGGGTAAGTTTAGGAGTAGGGGTAGTGTAGGGGGATAGAATATACAGTTTGTACAATATAAAAACCATTACATCTATGGAGAGTCCCCGTAAACCACATATACAAGTATGTGTGTGAGAGTGTGTAGGTGAAAGAGAATTTTTAAGTAGCAGCGACACCAAAATCTAAGTGATACTGAGCGCTGTTTACCAGGACACCTCACGTCCCGAGAGAGCGAGCCATCAGAGCGGTAACTAACCTTCACGTGACTTCACTGTAATTTTACGCCTGTGAGCGAAGCAGATCTCAGCCAGCAGCCTTATCTATAATGACGATCTGGGATGCTGCACTTCTGCTTCCTGGTGGAGGTGATATTGAGGTTATGAAGAACGAGAGAGAGAGACAGAGAGAGAGAGAGCAAGAAAAGTGATGTTAGATTGTTGTGAGAATGTTGTTACTTTAGGTTTCTGTGGTGTTCTGAGTGGATCTTAGCATGTTGCTAGGGTATTATGGGTTGTTGTCTAGACGTTGCTATGGTGTGCTGTAGAGCTGCACGATTAATCATTAAAGTGGTCCTTGATTATGAGTTCACGTTTTTAACTTTAGTTAGTGTGTAATGTTGCTGTTTGAGCATAAACAACATCTGCAAAGTTACGACGCTCAAAGTTCAATGCAAAGGGAGATTTTTTTTGTTTTACAGAAATCGCTTTTTAAGGACTACAACAAATGGCTGGTACGGACTACAACATGCTTCTTCCTGGGTTGGTGACATCACAAAACCCAACATTTACATAAACCCTGCCCCAGAGAACACACAACAAAGGGCATTTTTGGCTGCTTTAGAAAAGAGGAAGAATTGTTGTAGTAGTGTTGTTGCCATTTTGAACAATGTAAGGCTGAACACTGTTACTGACAATCCTCATTTTCGCTGCGTGAGATTCTCCAGCTTTGTTTTTGTTGAGCAACCAACCAGTGATTGTATCAATTACATTGTTGCACCACTAGGTGGCGAAAACTGACTGTTAAAAAATGTATGTCATCGAATCATTTGTTCAAGAGATTTGTTCAAAAACACTGATTCATCCAGTGATGAAACTAGTGAAGTCTTTATGAGTGAGTCATTGAATCATTCACTCAACCATTTTTTTTTATTTCTTAAAATAAATCTTTTTAAATAGATTTTGTTTAGTTGTCTATTCAGAATTGGTTGCCATGGCATTGTTATATGATTGATGTGCTGATGTGGCTGATTGCCAGGGGGTTGCTACGGTCATCTGGGTGGTTGCCAGGGTGTTGCTATGTGGTTGTCAAATGTTCTGTGTAGTTTCTTGGTGATTTCTTACTACCCCATGTGAAAAGCATCTCTTTCTCTACAGCACCCTCAAGTATCTGTGATCTTTTGGTCTCAATATGTCTCGGGTCGCTCTTGCAATGCTAGTCCGTGGGATTTTTTTCTACCTGTTTTATTGTCCACCAGGCAAACGTTGTAAGTTGGATGACTTACATAGCATAATAGTCCACATCTCCTCAACAAGCCTCATGATTTGAGGTATCTTGCATGTCTGTAGCACAAACTGTGTGGGATTAGTTATACACTGACGTTTAATACTTACAGTAAGGGTTTTAAAATATCCCTTCAGCATGAGCAACAGTCAGCGTGATGCATGCCTTAGCAAACACACCTAATAAAGAACGGAAAAAAAGGCCAGATGGAGAATACGAGAGTGGAGGAAAAGCAGAAATTCTGATAGTAGCTGACAAAACGAGAGAGAGAGCGACAGTATGAGGTGGTGTGTCGAGTACAGTCTGCTGTGGCTGTTGCACATTTGCATAAATGCCTGGAAAGCATCGGCGACGTCCCTTGACGAAAAGAGATTTGAGAGAGTCAGGCCGTTGATCCTCACAGAGATGAAGATCTCTCAGCAAAACACACCCACTCCAAAACAACTCACTTACTCGAGCTCACAAAGCCTGCTGATGCGGATATGTGTCCAACACTTTACATTCAAATTCATCATGGCAGAATTCAAATAAGATTCAAATCAACAATGATGTTTCTATTCAAATTCAAACTGGAAGAAAAGCATGTGTTAATTCATCACTAAATGAATGACTGAGATCATGAGCCTATCTCACGAAAACATTACATATTTCAGTGCTAAAATATTATACTATATATATATACACATACATACATAAAGCCTATACACAGCATATATATCTTATTATATAAATCATACAATAATGTAATAAATATATTTATAAATATTATATAAAATATATTTCATTATATAATTTTACTTATTTAACAAAATAAACATATATATAATAAATGCTAATAAATGCATTTATTAGTATAGATAGATAAATCTCTGTTATAGAAAACATAAAAATTGTGTAACAAATAAATTAAATAATAGAAGTAGTATATATATAATCAATATTTTGATTATTAAACAAAAATAAACACATTTTAATAAAAGAAAATACACACACACACACACACACACATACACACACACATATATATATATATATATATATATATATATATACACACACTTATATGTTTTGTTTTGTTTTTCTTACACATTATGTTTAATAAACTGTATTCCCCCATATTTACACCACAGTCACAATCAATTCACGTTGACTTAATTTATCATGTTTTCACGTTATGGCCATGACAAACGAGCAAAAGTGGGTTAATTGTCATGAAAAATCTAAACGCAATTAAAAAGATCTTAATGGTCCTGGAAAAAAAAAAAAAAAAAGCTTCATTATCTTTGTGCAAAACATAATTTCATATTTCCTTCTTGTGATTTTGGAGTGAAATATGAGTCAGGCATGTTCTGGAGCGATTCACCTCGTGAGACTCATATCATTATCACGTTTTACTAGGCGAGCAAAATAAAGCTCATTCATTAACCCCCGAAAAGCTAAAAGCAAAAACTCTGCAGAAATAATTCAGCTCCACCTACATCAAAACGATATCATGACACCAGAGCGAAATGGACCGTGAACCGCGAAATGGACTGTGCAGGAAGTGCCGATGGCTTTTCAACTTTAAAAAGGCAAAAAGAAAAGAGGCCTTATCACCATAACAAGGGCTTATCAGACAACAAACTTCTCTTCCCATGACTTTCATCTTCTGCACTTGTTCCACTGATCTTATGAATAAATCATAAAGGCCGTACCCCCTTCGGCTCGGAGCAGCGTGCGCTGCCTCCCCAGCCCTGTAAAACACAGAGAAGTGTTTATGGGAGATAAGAGCCAGAGAGGTTGCCTTCCCAATAACGCTTTTTATCACTCCTTGTCCTCCCCGAGCATCGACTTTTACGACGCACACCCACGGCAGCAGAATGGATAATTAGGGGAGTTTGTGGAGTCGACATCTCGGCCATGATAGAAGAGCCCAAACAAAGCCATCTGCTGAACCGCATTCCTCCGGTTGTGCTCACTGCGTCACGGTGTCATCCGGGGAGACATTAACGCTTAATACCTGCTGCTAAACACTGCAGTTGTGTTAAATATAAATGAGCGCTTTCTGACGAGCTTGATTTCATCCTATCTGATGAGGTTTTTGTCAGGACCGAGGCAGAGAGCAGAAGGGGAGCAAAAACTTAAAACCCCACAATTGATCTGGCAGAACGTATTGATCATTTCCTGTCAGACTCAGACGATCGATAGACCAAATGATCTCAGGATAGTTTCCTTCTTGACCGCTGGACCTCAAACAAAAGCGACATGAACCGACACACTAAAACCGACACTTTTTGTGTTCGCAGCACACAAACACGGTTCACAAGACGTAAGCTCCGATTTAAAGGAACACTCTGGGAACGTTTGTGTTGTTATTGTTAACTTAAAATAAAACCAAAACTATTAATTGTAATTGTAACAAAGCAGGAATGAAATAAAATCTAAATATTAGATGAAAAAAATAAACATAAAAAATTTAAAATTAGAACTAACAACTAACTGAAATAAGAGCTGAAGTACTAAAATTACTAAAACTGAAATAAAAAATAAAACTATATAATATATTATATAATATTTTTATTATTAATATCTTTATATTGTAGTTTTAATATTTTTAATTATTAAACAAAAACTATTTTTACAATAAATTATATAATAATAACTATATATATATATAACTTTAAAAGTTTTAATATTCTCTTTAATATATATAAATTACATATATATAAACTTAAAATTAATAAAAAGTTATAAATATTATATATTTTTAATATTAATATTTTATATTGTATATATTGTAATATTTGTAATTATTAAAGAAAAACATTTTTATAATAAATTATATAACAATAATAATAATTATATACATATACACTATATTGCCAAAAGTATTGGGACACCCCTTCAAATCATTGAATTCAGGTGTTCCAATCACTTCCATGGCCACAGGTGTATAAAATCAAGCACCTAGGCATGCAGACTGCTTCTACAAACATTTGTGAAAGAATGGGTCGCTCTCAGGAGCTCAGTGAATTCAAGCGTGGTACCGTGATAGGTTGCCACCTGTGCATTCGTGAAATTTCCTCACTACTAAATATTCCACGGTCAACTGTTAGTGGTATTATAACAATGTGGAAGCAATTGGGAACAACAGCAACTCAGCCACGAAGTGGTAGGCCATGTAAAATCAAAAGAGCGGGGTCAGCGCATGCTGAGGCGCACGGTGCACAGAAGACACCAACTACAATAGCTACAAACCTCCAAATTTCATGTGGCCTTCAGATTAGCTCAAGAACAGTGCGTAGAGAGCTTCATTGAATGGGTTTCCATGGCCGAGCAGCTGCATCCAAGCCTTACATCACCAAGTGGATGCAGTGGTGTAAAGCACGCCGCCACTGGACTCTAGAGCAGTGGAGACGTGTTCTCTGGAGTGACGAATCACACTTCTCTGTCTGGCAATCCGATGGAGGAGTCTGGGTTTGGCGGTTGCCAGGAGAACGGTACTTGCCTGACTGCATTGTGCCAAGTGTAAAGTTTGGTGGAGGGGGGATTATGGTGTGGGGTTGTTTTTCAGGGGTTGGGCTTGGCCCCTTAGTTCCAGTTAATTCTTCAGCATACCAAGACATTTTGACAATTTCATGCTCCCAACTTTGTGGGAACAGTTTAGGGATGGCCCCTTCCTGTTCCAACATGAGTGCACAAAGCAAGCAAAGACATGGATGAGCGAGTTTGGTGTGGAGGAACTTGACTGGCCTGCACAGAGTCCTGACCTCAACCCGATAGAACACCTTTGGGATGAATTAGAGCGGAGACTGCGAGCCAGGCCTTCTCGCCAACATCAGTGCCTGACCTCACAAATGCGCGTCTAGAAGAATGGTCAAAAACTCCCATAAACACACTCCTAAACCTTGTGGAAAGCTTTTCCAGAAGAGTTGAGGCTGTTATAGCTGCAAAGGGTAGGCCAACTCCATATTAAACCCTACGGATTAAGAATGGGATATCATGAAAGTTCATGTGCATGTAAAGGCAAACACTGAAGAAATGACACTTTGTTACTTAGGGGTGTACTCACCTTTGTGGCCAGCGGTTTAGACATTAATGGCTGCGTTGAGTTATTTTGATGGGACAGCAAATTTACACTGTAATACAAGCTGTACACTCACTACTTTACATTGTAGCAAAGTGTCATTTCTTCAGTGTTGTCACATGAAAAGATCTAATAAAATATTTACAAAAATGTGAGGGGTGTACTCACTTCTGTGAGATACTGTATCTGAAATACACTACACTGAGTAAATATAAAATTAAATTAATAAATACTATAATAGTGCATAAATAATAGTAAAACAACACTGTCTGGGATAAAAACAAGTCCACTTTCAAAACGTCCATTGTAAGTGCATTACTAGAAAACATGATCTTTGCTTGTTTTTACAGAATGAGGAAGGAGACAAAACTATTTATGCTGAGAACAGCATATCACAGATTTCAAACATTTGTTTTAAGTCGTTTTTAAACCCAAAACATTCCTTCAAAACCCCAAATCATGAAAAGCAACAGTGAGGACATTTCACAAATCTGCTGATTCGCCCGAGCGGCTCATCAGCTCGGATGTGAAGTAACCTGGACTGCTTTTAATTAGCTGTAGAAACAATTTTCAACAATCACTGATAAGTCTACTAACTACAGACACAGAAAGAAACACAGACAGAGAGTCTGGGAGTGAACGGAGTGAAGAAGTGCTCATTAATTCCTCATTTTTTAGTGATGGAGGGAAGTTGCGGTCTGTGATTGAATAGACTGACCTCCAAAACCCAAATACCGTAATCATCCCAACTCAGCTGTCGCAAATTAGCGGCGGTGGATTCTGGGTCTTTACTGATTGCTGTAGAGAGGACACGTTTCAAGCCAGACATCTGCTGCGAATACACCACAATGACACTTTCCATCAAACTGCCAATAGCTGTATTATAGACAAACAACCTCTTGTTATCTTGGACCACTTCAGATGTGGAGTGACTCATTGTGTTGTTCTATAGAAGCCCTTGGGTTTGAGATGATGTACTATAGCCATCCCATTTGTGGTGGCCTTAAAGATGATGACATTTAGCTTTACTCATAGCTCCTTCCTCAAAAACGTCTTCATTTGTTTTTCTATTCTCAGTGATGACCTTTAAAAGTAGCGTGCAACTCTAATACAGAGGTGAAGTATTGGTGTCATATCATAACCTAATACAGAACATTCATTGCTATTTAAACAGCACCAGGAATGGCTGATAAGAAGGCTTGAGATCTGAAACACTTGTATTTTCTTCCATGTGTTAAATAAAATAACAAAAGATTTAGTAAATCATGAGGAGACACACAAACAGCACTATTTCCAGAGAAAGCCCCATGTATGATTCTGACATTTAAGTATGATATGCAGTAAAAGCACTGCTGCGCAAAGAAACGACTGTAACCTTTAATCCACAAAGAGGAGCTATAACTGTAAAGACACTGACGTCTTTAGGTAGAGCTGGAGAAGTAAAGAGAGACAGAGACACAAACCCATTAGCAAAAATCTTGAGTGAATCAGAGAACAGACTGGACTTCTATTATTTGCTTTGCTCTACAGGAACAGCAGGTACATAAAAATGACAAAGTTGAGTGATTAGGATTCAGGACTGGACCGATACGAGTCACTGACCCGCTACTCCCATCAGTGCGCTTTCACCGAGACCGAAAGAACCTTGATATGTCATTTATCTGTCAAAGCTGAAGCTAAAGAATTAAAACCAAGGAAAAATCTCCAACATCTTAACCACATGGACATATAGCAGAGTGTATGCGATCATCTAATTCCACAAATGATCATGAATTCAAGACCTCTTGAGGCCTAATTACTTGTACTAGTAGTAGTTGGATACGACAGCATTAAAGGGAGAATTCAATATCTAGAATTCAGACATCCTTGTCATTAGCGACACCGGTGGCCTTTAAGTGAACTGCAGCAACTAACTGCTTGTGCTCGTACTCGTGCACATGTAACGTACAACTGCAATTCAATGCCCTGATATACACAAGTTGGAAATACCTTTGCAGCGATATACTTTTAACGAACATCCCAACATAGTCCACACTGCTGAGAGCGACATTTAGATGAATATGTAAATAAATATTATCTTTCAATAACAAAGTAAACACACAACAAAAATGGCAGCGGTGAGAAAAAATAGAGTAAATCACCTTCTTAAAGTAACTTGACGCTTCATATAACGACTGCATTGATTACATCGTTAGGTGGCGACAAGTGACTGTTAAAATGTATTTGTCATTGAATCGTTCATTAAAAAGATTCGTTCAAAAATGATGATTCATCCAGTAATAAAACAAGTGAATCATTTATTCAAGAGATTCGCTCAAAAACCCTGATTCATCTAGTAATGAAACAAGTGAAGTATTTATGAGTGAGTCATTGAATCATTCATTCAAGAGATTCATTCAAAAACCCTATTTATCCTGTAATGAAATAAGAGGTTTGTTCAAGATGCATTGGGAACAAGCCTAAGTGTTAATGAGTGAGTCACTGAATCATTCATTCAAGAGATTTGTTCAAAAACACTGATTCATCCAGTAATGAAACAAGTGAAGTATTTATGAGTGCATCATTGAATCATTCATTCAAACCAATTTTTAAAAATATAATTCATTAAAATTAATTAAACATTTTAAATAGACTACAGCAATTAACATTTTGTCAGAACCTCTAGTAAATTAGCATACATTACATTTTGATTAGTTTACTGTTCAGAATCGTGATCTCTATTTGAAAAAAAAAAAATCGTGATTTTCAATTTATCCTGAATCGCGCAGCTCTACACCAGTATCATGTCAACAGATGAGGTAATTAAAATGACACTGTTATGATAGTTTGATTATAAGTATATTTGAGACTGTACACTATATAGATCTGACTATGTGAGACCATACTTTGAATTAATCGCTAGTCTTTGCATGACACATTGACATTACGGTACAGAATGGCTCTATCGGCATTATCCTTGACATTGTATAAGCATTCATTTCATGTGTCATAGAACAGAATCTTTTTGATTTTTCCAGCAAAAACGTCTCGAGTTCTTCACATAAAAATCAGTCTATATGCTTTCATATATAGGCAACCTAGGAAGTCGGGAAAAGTCTCATTTTTTAAGTTTCGTTACAATCTGTTCACACATTGGCAATAAAAAAGTGATTAATACATTAAAATTCTTACATATAGACCCTTTAATCAATCCACTTCAAAACATTTCACAATGATCAAAACCCATCTACATGCAAACCAATGTGCCAAAAACAGCACCCATTTTTTTTAAATCCTGTAGTTAAGCATTTTGCACAAGGGCCAGCAGTGATCGAGCAGGTGATTTTGATCTCAGGAGCTTTCCAGTTCCTGGGTCACCCGTCCATGGAATTAAACCGGCAACCTCTGCGACAGCAGCTCACTTTCTGAACTATTAGACTCGGAGAAGCAGCAGTTCCACCCAAAGACTTCATCAGTCAGACTCTGACAGGATAAATAGGCCAGCGCACACATCTCAGTTCAAATATCATTATACTGCAGGCACTTCAAACACAACATGGATCCATTGTGCCAAATGCCACTGCTTACTGCACCAGGCTAGCTTCAAAATGAATACACTTCAGTATAGTCACTTTAGTAGAGGTTTCAAATGGAAAAGTTATGAGACTGACAATGTGCAAAGTCTTGTAAACACCTTAAACGCTTTTCTTTTATCAGGGAAAGGTCATAAACGGTTTAAACGAATCCTACCGCTAGATGTTACCCCAATTTTGCTTTGCATGTAAACACCTTGATCAGCTTTCTGTTTACGTTCTGATGTCAAGACCGAGGATGTGCAAAATTATGCTAGACAGTGATTATACACGCATGGACGGAGTTCAACAGAATGGAATCTGGTTTATTTATCATTTAACACCATATCAGCATCAAAGGCTATATTCATGGCAAACTCAAGAGCGATACATTTTAAAATAATCAAAATAACAATATTTCAATTAATTGTATACATTTAACTTTATTTGACAATAATATTTCCCAAACAAAAATAAATAATAATAACAACAGTTATGCAAAATCTTTCAATTTGATATTTGAAAAAAATTCTAATATTTCCCCAGGAGTAACCTTTTAAAAATGTCCATTAATATACTTTCTGAATAAAGACGTTGCCTTATATCATTTAAAGCAGGACATTCCAATAAAATATGCTTTACAGCCAAGAAAGACTTACCAAAAAAAAAAAAATCACATAAAGGCAAATCTTCCCCTTTCAATTTCAATAAATATGCATGAGTTAGTCTTGTGTGACAAATTCGATATCTTATATACAGTCTGGTCAGTTCTATTTTCAAAATGAAAACAATGCTTAGGTCTTTCATTTATAACTGGAACATAATCTGCCCCGAACATAATCTGGTCTTGTTGTGGTTTTTTAAAAGTTGAACTATATTTCATCTGACACAATGTCTTGACTTTTACATTCCCAAGAAATCTGGCAAATGTTTATTATGTGATATTTGTGCTTTATAAGTCAGAATAGGGGCTACTTTTAAATGCCCATCAAAGTAAAAATATGCAATTTTCTCCCAAATAGTTATGTTACTGCATCTACCAGAAATAACTGGACAAAGTATATTTTAATCGTACAATAAAAAAAAAAAAAGAAACATTTTTTAAATCATTTTTAAATCAAGATACATTTTCTCGAGATGCAAAATAACATAATATGGAAAGTTTTGTTTTCTGAAAATTTAAAAATAAATGTAAAAATATCTGCTAATGGGGTCAGAAAAATAAGTTTAAACTTGTTTTATGTTTAATATTTTGATTCATTTTTTAGAAAAAAAAAACAAAACAGTATCTTATGGCATTTTGCATCTCAAGTTGTCTTGTATTAAAGAACGAGGAAGAACATCACTTGCATTTTGCATCCTTAACTAACCTGCTAAACCTTTGCTTTATTAGCAACATCCTAAAGAAACAATAAGTAAACCAACTAGAAAGCAATACGAGGAAAGACATACGCTGTGACCAACAATGCATGGCATAAAACAAAGCTCTACTTCACCTGAATTAGAATTATCTAGAAAGCGACACTGTGCCACACACATACTTACTTCAAAAGCTCTTCTCAAGTGCCTTGCTGAGAGCCACGCTGTGGAAAATGTGACTGAAAATCACTGTAAGAGGTCTTGTGCGCGGATAGAGCTCAGCGAAGGAAGACGGGCGGCAAACAGCTGCATCCACTTTCCATAAGGCTCTTTGATAAAATGGTTCAGACTCTTATGTAATGAACACAGGTGCTCATGTGCAAAGCAAACGTCTGCCTCCAGCTGAGGTCTCTTCATAATGCTAACTCTGACACTGACATCCATCAGATTAAACCACTACATTTCCATGAGTAAGCTCTTACATTGGCCACTTTGTGCGGACTGAGGAAATGAAACTCAAAGCAGATGATGATGTAAAACTATTTACAGGCAGCAGATCCTGGAAATGCATTGAGGCTTTGCAGCGTATGACTGGACACAAAATATATAAGTTATTCATAAAAGCACGGCACTAATGTCAAGGTCATGGGTTTGATTCACAGGAAACACGCGCATACTGATCAAATGTAAAGCCTGAATGCGCCGCGAGTCACCGTGGAGAAAATGTAAAGCACATTCCCTGTTGAAAAGACCAGCATGTGTTCTCAATCATCACTGAACAGCATTAACCAACATGGAAATTCACACTGGTCTAAGCTGGTCTTTTCAGTAGAGTTTTCTGAAGATAATGTGATGATGTTCATTTTCACCATGTTGCTAGGATGTTGCTATGTGGTTGCCAGGGCGTAGATATTTAGTTACTAAGGGGTTCTGAGTGGTGTTCAAATTGCTGTCCTGAGTAGTGTTTAGAACGTTGCTTTGTGGTTGCTATGGTGTTGCCATGGCTTACCTCTTCAGTTACTAAGCTGTCCTGAGTGGTGTTTAGAACATTGCTATGTGGTTGCTATGGTGTTGCCAAGGCTTTTCAGTTACTAAATTTTCCTGAGTGGTGTTTGGAACATTGCTATGTGGTTGCTATGGTGTTGCTATGTGGTTGCTATGGTGTTGCTATGTGGTTGCTATGGTGTTGCTATGGCTTTCATCAGTTTTACTAAGCTGTCCTGAGTGGTGTTTAGAACATTGCTAAGTGGTTGCTATGGTGTTGCCAAGGCTTTTCAGTTACTAAGATCTCCTCAGTGGTGTTTAAAACGTTGCTTTGTGGTTGCTATGGTGTTGCCAGGGCTTTTCAGTTACTAAGATCTCCTGAGTGGTGTTTAGAACGTTGCTTTGTGGTTGCTATGGTGTTGCCAGGGCTTACCTCTTCAGTTACTAAGCTGTCCTGAGTGGTGTTTAGAACGTTGCTTTGTGGTTGCTATGGTGTTGCCAGGGCTTACCTCTTCAGTTACTAAGCTGTCCTGAGTGGTGTTTAGAACATTGCTTTGTGATTGCTATCGTGTTGCCGGGGCTTCCCGATTCAGTTACTGAGCTGTCCTGAGTGGTGTTTAGAACGTTGCTAAGCGGTTGCTATGGTGTTGCCAAGGTTTTTCAGTTACTAAGATCTCCTCAGTGGTGTTTAAAACATTGCTATGTGGTTGCTATGGTGTTGCCAGGGCTTTTCAGTTACTAAGATCTCCTGAGTGGTGTTTAGAATTTTGCTATGGTGTTGCCAGGGTTTACCTCTTCAGTTACTAAGCTGTCCCGAGTGGTGTTTAGAACGTTGCTAAGTGGTTGCTATGGTGTTGCCAAGACTTTTCAGTTACTAAGATCTCCTGATTGGTGTTTAGAACATTGCAATGTGGTTGCTATGGTGTTGCCAAGGCTTACCTCTTCAATTACTAAGCTGTCCTGAGTGGTGTTTAGAACATTGTTATGTGGTTATTATGGTGTTACCAGGGCTTATCTCTAAGATGCTCTGACTGGTGCTGACAGCAAACACCACCAACAAGAAAAAAAACACATTCTAAGAACTGAATAAAATGTATGCAATTCATTAAATGAAACCTGAATAATAGCATTAGTGATAGTGGTTATCATCTTCAAGAATCTAAGATTAAATTCCACTGTGCTGCTCTCTCTGCCAAGCTACTACAGAATTCACCAGAGTCCTTCCTGTCGGAGCAAAACGCGATCAATACGGCCCAGTGACTCGTGATTGCTCTGTGTATTTTCAATGATCCAACAGAGATGTGTTTAAGCCATCAAACACCTTCTAATCATCATGCAACAGGGACTTCAATTTACACTGGACTGTGTGTTCTCAGCCCGGTCGATTATATCTGTTCCATCTACCGGCAGCTTCAATTCTGTTTCAAGTAGTCTTGCTACTATTTTGCCATAATACGCCTCAAATTGATGATTAACCTTTGTAATCCAGCTAGCACATGGAAGACGGTGTGCTCTTGTCATCCGAGTGGCTGCAAGAAAGATGCTGCATTATCGTCTGTGGGAAAATTGAGGGGTTTGTGAGCAAATGAGGCAGCGTTATCTGCATGAAGCCTGCTCGAGTATAATGAAGACGCATCTCGAGAAAGAAGATTCTTTTAATAACAAAACAGACTGTATTGTGCACGCTTTAATAAAAAAACTGTCCACGTCTGCGTACGTTAAGCGCCTATCCGTGAAGATAGAGGCTGTTATCTCGGGAATGCGAGGTGAATTAGCATCTGGTGCAGAGTGTCGGCCATTGTTTATGGCACTCTATTATTTGGTAATCAGACATTAAATGAGTCATTTCTCTACATTTAACTCCAGCCGGTGAGCTAATGGCTTAATCTGACCAATGTGGATGATTTACCTCGTTTACTCTGAATCACCATTAGACACACTATTTGTGACTGCAAATGAAGCAGGAAACAATTTCTAAAAACGTGCACTCTGACTCCTGAAAGGTTGGGCAACGTTTATAAAAGGCTTGAGGCTCCTTTATCAGAGGCCTTCATCAGTTGGTATTTCATATCTATCATATTTGTGAGCACAGACTGTCCTTTACACATCACCTTGTCAAAGCGCCAGACAAGCAACCTCCTTCATTATCTTAAAATCTCTAAGGACAAAAAAATAAGATCTTTGTGCGGAGTCTCATTTCAATGAAATAAATTTAAATTAAAATAAGGTCCTAAATTAAAGCTTAATATATTCCACTCTGGGGGAAAGAGGCAGAATCAGGGCATACTTCAAAAACATGACAAAATCAAGAGTAAAGTAAACTTTTAAAGTTTAGAAACGATCATTTGTCAAAGGGTCAAGCCTCACTGTCATGCCTATGCCAATCTAAGTTGGAGCAAGTAGGTAATATTTACTCCAATATTCAAGATAAATCACAGAAGATGCAACAATTTTTAACAAATGTATGGAAGTTAGCTTTAGGAATAGGCAAGGCCAAAACAACAAACAGAAAATTACTATTACCCAGCTAACAAAAATATGTTCTAACGTTCCCATTAAGTTATAAAAACGTTATTTCTAAATGTTCTCTGAACATTCAAAATGTCCATTTTTTTTTTTCCCTTATTATGCAAATGTGAACATTACATTTTATCATTTTGGAAACAACGTTACTTATGAATGTTCTCTGAACATTCCAAAACAAGTAGCAACATTTAAAAAAACAACAGGATGAACGCCCAATTAATATGTTTCAGGACGATGAACGATGTATAAATAATGTTTTTTTTGTGCTAATGTTTTGAGAACATTATTAAAGACCAGGGGCCTCATTTATAAAACCTAATCCTAAAAGTGCACGTACTCACCCTCATGTCGTTCTACACCTTCGTTTATCTTCAGAACACAAATTAAGATATTTTTGATGAAATCCGATGGCTCAGTGAGGCCTCCATTATTAAATAACACTTTCAATGCCCAGAAAGCTACCAAAAACATATTTAAAACAGTTCATGTGACTACAGTGGTTCTACCTTAATATTATAAAGTGACTAGAATACTTTTTGTGCGCCAAAAAAACAAAATAATGACTTTATTCAACAATATCTAGTGATGGCCAATTTCAAAACACTGCTTCATGAAGCTTCGAAGCTTTATGAATCTTTTGTTTCTAATCAGCTGTTCAGATCGCGTATCAAACTGCCGATATCACGTGACTTTGGCTTCCGAACCACTGATTTTGCTCCATGAAGCAGTGTTTTTGAAATCAGCCATGACTAGATATTGTTGAAAAGTCGTTATTTCGTTTTTTTGCCGCACAACAAGTATTCTCGTTGCTTTATAATATTAAGCTAGAACCACTGTACTCACATGACCTGTTTTAAATATGTCTTGAGTACTTTTCTGGATCTTAAGAGGTTCTGTGACATTGCTGGCAATAGAGGCCTCACTGAGCCATCTTAATTTGTGCTCTGAAGATGAACGAAGGTCTTACAGGTGTGGAACGACATGAGGGTGAGTAATAAATGACATTATTTTCATTTTTGGGTGAACTAACCCTTTAATGAAAGTGGAATATTAATGTAAATGTGTATATCAAAATGAAAACAGTTTTAAATCGTTCTGTTTAATTCATTACTTTTCTCACTCTAGAGTTCGTACACATGGTCTAGAGTTTCCGTACGGTGCGCGCATATTTACGACAAGTTTATTTTTTATAAATCCCGATGTGTGCGTGGAAAATGCCATATGCGTTTATCACACTTCAGGTCAGTTTTATGGTTTTTCTAAGCACTGTGTCAGTGATCAGTAGTCAGTTTGTTGTTGTAATGATAGCAAGAAAGCACAACGGGATCATTAGGATTAACGGGTGATTCAAGTTGATTGTTTGCTTGAACAACTAGTCAAATAATCATCTAATAATGTTTAGGAAGCTCTGTATAGGCTGGTTTAGAGTTTGTCTGACCCGATCAGGTGCAGTTATTAGGTGTTCACATATAATTCTTTAATTCTTGTGTTAAAAAACAGAACAAAATAGAACAGAATCTTAAATAGCAACGTTTTAAAACACAAAAACAGCATGTCTGGATAGGTACAAAAATGAATAGCACATTACAAAAATGTAATACTTTGGTTTAAGGGTTTTTCAGATCTCTAATCCCAAGTATAAGTACCACTACAAAAAACTTGACCTTTATTCTGCTGTTCAAGCACAACCTTATTAGTTTTTACTTGAGTACTTTAAAAAAAAAAGTTTTTTTCTCAAGCGAAACACCTGTACTGCTACTGAGGCAAAGGGAAAAAAACAACTTTTGTTTTGCTAGACTCTTCCAGCTTTACTTTCTCCACTGTTCCATGAAAAAAAGAAAAGAAAAAGAAAGCCTGAAAACTAAAAATAATAAATAATAAATCCAGTAACACAAAATGGAAAATCTAAGACGTGCAGCATAATAAAGTAAGCCGCAAAATCAAATGACTGCTGTTTCTGAGCTTTAATCTCTGGGTAATTTCATTTCACACTACACAGTACTAAACACTGCAACACTAGAACAATATTTTGGCTCCTTCCTCTCGCAGGTATTTGAGAAACAGAGCCATTAAACACACATCTATTGTCTAATTGAGTAGCTGAATAACAACACGTGGAGCCGCTGATGCAGCGCTTGTAGGGTGAAATAAAGAGCAACACAACATGCGGTAAAGGAGGCTTTCTCTCTGATCCGAAGAGAACGAAAACCATGAATAAATGTCTTTTCGCTCATCAAGTGGAATGATAAATTCACCCTATAATGCATCTGCCTCAGAATTTGTGATGAAAAAATGTTTTAAATTAGGTGTCAAAAGCCTCATACTCAACAACTCCCTCTCAAACTGCACTCCAAACGCGCTACCGTCCAATTATTCGAAAATGACAGCAAATTGAACAGAAGAAAGCACAAAGCCGTCATTCCGAGGCTCACATCCAGGAAGCCTCATCGGAATACATATACCATTAATGAGTCTGTCCCAACATGTGAGATCATCTGATGCTGCTATGTGAGTTTAAGGGGGGTTATGCGAGGGAACACAATCAATACACTTATCCAGATGCACTGCACAGCCATCGTAAGACTAGGGATGGGAATCGTTAGGAATTTAATGATTCTGGTTCCAATTTCAGTTCTGGTTCTTTAAAAGGATAGTTCACCCAAAAATAAACATTCCAACATCATTTACTCACCCTCATGTCATTCTAAACTCATATGACTTTATTTTTTCCGAAGGAGATGTTAAGCAGAATGTTCACGCTGCTCTTTAACATACAATGACCAGCAGCTCCAAAATAGCTTTGAATTAACAACAGACCACAACTTTGAGTCATTATTCATTGATATTTTTGCTCTCCAATCATATTCATGTTTGCATATATTCAAATACACTTTTTTTTTCGATAGTCCACTTTAGACATTCTACTAACTATAAGTAACTTTGCAACTACATGTAAACTAGCAGCCATTCAAGGGCCAGATTTACTAACAGCTTGCGCCAGCGCAAACTCTCTTTTGGTGTTAAAAAACTACTGTCGGGATTTAAAGACACGCAGTGCAAAATTAGCGCTGAAAAGGCGTGGACTTTTCATGAACATGGAGTTGTTTTTGCGGCTGACCTTATTGCATATGCATTAAATTTATGGGAGGAGAGTATTTAAATGAATCACGCAACGTGGTTTACTAATCTTTGCGCTCATCAATTTACTGGTATTTGCGCCATTATTTAACATCCAAAAAAAGAATGTCTAAACCCTTTTTGCAACATAGCTGCATGGCACAGAGAGCGCGTGGTAGAAGGGAGAAAATATTTTCCACTCATATTAATTTCTTTGGAATGACAGAGGAAGACGTTACCCGAACATATCCAAGTTTGCCAAGCCATGTTATATATATATATATATATATATATAAGTACAGGCCTATATGTGTACGTGTTTGTCAGATTACATGTAACAAGTTGTGTCTGTGTCAACCCGCACCTGATGAGAGCATAAGCTCTGCTTATTTGCGACCCAACACTAATTTGCGCTGCTCTTGGTAGATTGCATTGGTCATTATGTAAATGATTGTTACTGCGTCTGTGTTCTCTAATTTGCGCGTCAGCAGTAGATTGCGCGCAAAACTTGCCACTCCCATTGCCGCATTTGTGGAATTGCGCTCTCACGCTAAATTGCCCCGTTTAGTAAATCTGGACCCAAGTATTAATAGACTGTCTGCTTAACCCTCTGGCACTGTTCGATAATTTTTTACTGAAAAATTGTACGTTTTGTTTATTTTTTTAGAATTATTTTTACTTCATCTGAATGGTATGAACTTGATAAAGGTTTTGGCACTTGCTCTGTGAACACGCACACACATAAAACATGGCTTGAAAAGGTTAAATGGTCCAGAAAAAAAATTAGTCATACTTGTGTTGTTCTTGGTAAAAAATGAGCACATTGGAAATGAATGGGAGACGAATTTCATGCGCCCAAACAAAATCTTACTGAAAGCTAATTTTTTTTAGATATCAAGCTCAAATTTGGAACACAACTTGTTTAGATTTATGGCTTTGATTATCTCACAGTTTTAGAGTAAAATGCGTTTTGGGAAATATATATTTTTTTTATATAAACACTGAAATAAACGGTATTTTTGTGTATTTTTCATAATAATAAATGTAAACTTTTTTCAAGTTTGCTTTTTAAAACTTTTTCCACTTTAGCAATTATCTTCCATGTGTCATCTTTTTAAAAATAAAATAAAGTAAAAAAGACCAAAAAAAAAACGGTGTTCCAATGAATTCAAGATTTATGAAATTTCATTTTCAGGTCCATGCTCAAAAAGTAAAGAAATGGATTATAATTACTGCATTAATATAATTTAGTACCATAAAATCCCCTAAAAATATAACATAATATTTCAAAAACATTACTGAACTAAAATATAGTACAATAATTTCATTGAAATACTAATAATAAAAAGAATTACCAGTTAATATCTGCTAACACTTCATTTTGATGCTTCCCAACAGACATTCTACTGACTATGTAACTTTGCAACTACACGTCAACTTATTCTACTAACCCAAAACCCTAACCCTAACCTAACAGTCTACTACAGTCTACTTATATTCTAATGAATGTCTAAAGTGGACCAACAAAATAAAGTGTAATCTTTGAATATGCACATTATACAGTGGATTTCCATTGAGTACCAACTTAAATTTGGGTCTGTTCCATAGTCAAAGATACTGAACAGCTTCAGAAGACTGGGATATATATGGTGTACTTCTAAAGTTTGAAAGTTCCTTCGCAAGTCTTTTCGACCAATTCATTGCAAAACGACCAGCTAATAAGAGTGGAACAGTGGAATGTTGCAGAAGACAGATGCGTTTTTGTCTTTGTACAGTATTGCTTTTCTCTTTTACCACATTCAATCTAGTCTGAAAACTCACACTCACTTCATTTTTTAGATGATCAAGATGTTCAAGAGCCATTAACGAAAATGAAACATCAAAATAATTTTGGTATTTTAAAAAACTCTACTTACAAAGGTAAAGGTGGTAAAGAAAAGACCCCGGTACTCTCATGAATAATGCAATTAGTCTCTGATATGCAAATCTATGTATTAGCCTAGTTATGCTCCATACCGTCAAATACAGCAAATTATCTATTATATATGAATGAGACTAGGAATGGACGACTCGTTGGCAGCTAACTTCAACCTCGCAGGACTGGATAACTTGTGATCCAGCTCCAAAATGCTAATGTCTACTTGACTAATAAATGACATCCTGTGAGAATTAACTAGTAGTACGCGGATATGTCTTCCAGCTATTAAAGACAATGATGTCGTTAGGTTTGGGAGGCTTGTGAGATGGACTGAGGCGAAGCACAGCGCTGTAGCTAATCCTTCCATTTTCCCTGAAGGGCTAATCAGGAATCTGCTCCGACTGATCCCATCCATCTACATCTGAGGCAATTTAACAGAAAGAGTTCACGAGGAGTCTCAGCGGGCACCAAATGAGCCGAATCTAGGCCAAACTTTTAAAGACATGTATGGCTAAGTTAATATGTGGGCTGGGGAGAAAAAAGGTTTAACATGCAAAAGCAGGAAAATTTTCATGAGCAGATGCAAGTGTTCAGCAACTTACAGTTTCATGAAAGTTCCCAACAGAGAAGAAATGCTGTAAGCATGAAGCCATCGAAGTTAAAGAGATATTTACAAACTAATTTGTTAATAATTGTGCATATTATTGGGCATATGCAGTTCATAGTAATATTAATACATTCCAATGTTTGCATGTTGCAATGGTAAAATTTTATTTCCAAAGCACTGGTGTTAGTAGGGATGTCAATTTACATTTTTGTCAATTGTTTAATTCAACGATCAATTAACTGATGAATCGTTAACCGTAACTTCTTAAATCCAAAGCTTGGCGGCTACTAAGATATCATGTTGCTTGAAAACCACTTGGTTAACCAACACAAAATAGGTGTCATTTTAAAGACTTGGCTTTACAGTGCATATGACCATCACTTAAGTGCTTTTACATTTGATGAAAAAGTGCTCTATTTTCATAGCTGCACATGAAAATGTGATCTGTAAAATCATAGTACATAACAGATAGACTTAAAAGGTTTTTTCTAGTTGAGAAGGTCTTAACTAGCGGAATACAAAAAGCATAGGTTTCATTTAGAGACCAAACTATACCAAGTATTTGTATGAAAGAGTAAACAGTATACACAGGATGCACATCGCGATCATGACGCAGTTTCCAACGTCATTTGAAAGTTTAACCAATGGAAACTGGATCTCTATGATGGGTGGGTATAGAGACAATGTCTAGAGACCAATTGGACAACATTTTTACAGCCGGAGAGCGCTGTTATTCAGTGACCCTAGTTGTAATAAGCGGTAATAATCATAATAAACGTCTTATCATACTTATATAACTTTATTTAATTAGTTAAAAGAATGATTAATTGCAGGTTTCCATGGTCATTTGCAGATGTTTCATAGTTTTCACTCTCCCTATAGGTGCATTTCACATACTTTGAAAAGTTTGATTGGTCAGTTTCTGTGTCTGTCTGTGAGTTTTTGCAAATATTTAACCAAAACTTGTAACTCCATTGGCTCGTCAAACTCTCAGTCAAATCTCATAATCCACCTATCTCTATCATGGATTAAGTATTGCACACATTTTGAAGCGTCTCTGCTTGTTTACAATATATGGGTAAATAAAGAACTGTTTGTTTGTATAAGTACAGCGTCAAGAAACACTATATATATATATATATATATATATAAAGGCTGATGTTTTATGTATTTGAGGAGCAGAAAAGAGTGTCTTAGTCTAGCATTTGTCATCAAATCATAGCCAAAATGGTCTTAAATAGCTTGTGTGAAGCGCTTCTTCTTTTATAACATTAGATTTTGGCTAAATGACAGAAAAAACTGAGTGGCAACATAGCTACAATAAACTTTATAACCTGTAATATGATGAAAAAATAATGTGATGCACTTACTGCCTCAGATGCAGGCGTTATATGACTGACAAAACATGCATCTCTGATATTCTTCGAAATTCGCTAGTCATAGCTCCTGTTTGAGCTTGATTTTGGTAAAATGTGAATAATAGGCTATAATGACACATGCTAGTGTCTGACCATATATATAAAGCTATAATATCAACTTCAACTTCTTCAGTGATTCATTGTTTTAAAAAATAGTGTTTTTTCCATCTTCTGAAAAGTTTCCGCCCAACAGCGACGATACAGTGGTATGCGAAAGTTTGGGAACCCCTTTGCAGAATCTGTGAAAATGTGAAAGATTTTAACAAAATAATAGAGATCATACAAAATGCATGTTATTCTTTACTTAGTACTGTCCTGAGTAAGATATTTTACATAAAATATGTTTACATAAAGTCCACAAGACAAAAAATAGCTGAATTTATTAAAATGACCCTGTTCAAAAGTTTGGGAACCCTTGGTTCTTAATACATAGGTTACCTGGATGATCTACGACTGTTTGTTTTGTGATGGTTGTTCATGAGTCTCTTGTTTATTCTGAACAGTTAAACTGAGCTCTGTTCTTCAGAAAAATCCTCCAGGTCCTGCAGATTCTTCAGTTTCAAGGATTTTTTGCATATTTGAACCCTTTCCAGCAGTGACTGAATGATTTTGAGATCCATCTTTTCACACTGAGGACAACTGAAGGACTCAAACACAACTATTAAAAAAGGTTCAAACATTCACTGATGCTCCTGAAGGAAACACGATACATTAATAGACGGGGGGTGAAAACTTTTGAACAGGATAAAAATGTCCACATTTTTCTCTTTTTGTTGAAATATCATGTTTTTCATTTAGTACTGCCCTCCGGAGGCGACAGAAGATACCTACATTTTTCCCGGAAGACAAATTATGTACAATTTACCTTGATCTTCAAATTCAAAATGTTTTCACCCCCTGTCTATTAATGCATCGTGTTTCCTTCTGGAGCATCAGTGAATGTTTGAACCTTTTCTGAAGAACAGAGCTCAGTTTAACTGCTCAGAATAAACAAGAGACTCATGAACAACCATCACAAAGCAAAAAGATAAAAAACAGTCGTAGATCATCAGGTAACCACACACAGTATTAAGAACAGGGTCATTTTAATAAATTCAGCTATTTTTTGTCTTGTGGACTTTATGTAAGCATCTTTTATGTAAAATATCTTACTCAGGACAGTACTAAATAAAGAATAACATGCATTTTGTATGATCTCTCTTAAAATTATTCACATTTTCACAGATTCTGTAAGGGGTTCCCAAACTTTCGCATACCACTGTATAATATTATGTACTGTTGTTACTGTCATATTTTGTCATTCATTGATTAATTCATTCATTAATTCAGGTTGTTTCTTATTTGCTGTTTTATAACTCTGAACTTAAAACTGTGCTGCAGTTTTCATACTCTTACGATTTGCCCACCCTGTTTTATGAAGGCTCACCCTCTTGAACATTTCTGGCTTTGACCCTGCTTAGGATTGGTTCGATCGCTCAGATTGACAGGTCTTGATTTACCGTGCGCCAGGAGCAAACAGCTGAAACAGCGCTGGAAGATCAGCACTCATCAACCAGGATCTTATTGCTTGTTGTGTACTTTTATTGTGGTATTAACACAAGTATGTAGTTCTTATGTTCAGGAAAATCACTTGTTTGGAGGGTTTATTGGATTCTTGGTTAATTATGTTTTGAAATAAACGGCTAGCCTAATCCATTGCATGGCTTGGAGACATTAATACACTTAGAATACATAACTGCTTCATAGTTCCTTGTATGTGTACTGCACGAGTTTTGCGCATGAGCGTCGCACGCACCTCAAAACTACATAATCTAATGATGACCTTTGCTTAATCGGCCATCGATACGTTTTATTGATTAGATTATTATCAATCGTCGATTAATAGTTAGCATCCCTAGGTGTTGGGTACATTTGCCATGATTGATTAACCATTGCCCCGACAGTCGTTGCAGCATTTATTGTTTATAAAAGAGCAAGGTGCACAAAATGCAATGCCATCTGTACCCGAAACTGTATGCTTAGCTTCTTTTGGATTTCGAAAAGGCCCATAAGTCAGAGAATTGGGCTCAGACAAAGACTGCCTTTAAGCACTGTTAGATCTGAGAGGAAAAGCAAAGAGCATCCCTCAGGGGCTAATCTGTATTTGCCCAGTTCAGCATTAACCATATAAAAGAGAGTTCAATAAGTCGCAGAACAAAACTCAGCTGAGAGCCCTGACGTGTCTGGCCTAAGGGCGTCGCATGAGTTACACATCGCCAGCAGCAAGCAGCTCACACGCCCATGACAAATGACTCCTCTAGTCATGGCATATTACCATGCTCTGTGCCCGTCTCTGTAGAATCCTTCTAGAAGCCTGCCAGGTGCAAGAACATCTCATTCTTTTAGCACTAGAATATTTTGATGTATTATTCATTTAGGGTGTAGTCCCTCTCATTGCAATGCAAAATGAGCTAAATGAGGCGAATCTCATGAAACCTGTCACAAACACGTGTAGATCATATTTCACCCCTGAATCAAAAGAAGAAATATGAAATTATATTATGCACAAAGAAAATGAAAGGTATTTTAGAATCTTTTTTTTTTTTTTTTTTGCATTGTGATATTTTGTGATTTGCATATGCCAATCCAGCACATTTTATGGAATATATAAAACTATTGATCCATCATGCCCTGAATTTCTTTTATGGGCAACATTTTACAATAAGGTTCCATTTGTTAACATTGAGCATTAACATGAACTAACAACATTACATTACTGTTACATTATTAAAATCAAAAGTTGTATCTGTTAATATTATTTAATGGACCTGAGCTGACATAATCTAACAATAGACAGTATTAACTAACATGAACAAAGATTAATAAACACTATAACAAATATATTGCTCATTATTAGTTAAGGCATTAAAGGATTAGTTATAATTTCCTGACAATTTACTCACAGCCATGTCATCCAAGATGTTCATGTCTTTCTTTCCTCAGTCGAAAAGAAATTAAGGTTTTTGAGAAAAACATTACAGGATTTTTCTCTATATAGTGAACTTCAACAGGTTGAAGGTCCAAATGTCAGTTTCAGTGCAGCTTCAAAGAGCTCTACATGATCCCAGACGAGGAATAAGAGTCTTATCTAGAGAAACAATCAGTCATTTTCTAAAAAAATAAAAAACTTTTTAACCACAAATGCTCATCTTATTCTGCTCTGCGATGCGCTATGCATGACGTAATCACGATTGAAAGGTCACATGTGACGTAGGCGGAAGTACCGTGGTAGCGTCCAACATCGGTGTTTTACCTTTTTTTTTTTTTTTTTTTTTAAGGCCATTTGACTTAGTATTTGCACGTTCGCTTTGTAGACACTGGATCGGTACTTCCACCTACGTCACACGTGTGACCTTTCCAATGTGATGATCGCATCGCAGGGCTAGTGCAAGAAGAGAATTTGTGGTTAAAAAGTATATACATTTTTTTTTTTTTTTTTTTTTTTTTTTTTTTTTAGAAAATAACGAATTGTTTGGGATCGTGTAGAGCCCTTTGAAGCTGCACTGAAACTGCAATTTGGACCTTCAACCCGTTGGTAACCGTTGAAGTCCACTATATGGAGAAAATTCCTGGAATGTTTTCCTCAAAAACTTTAATACATAAACATCCAAAAAGGTCCAAAAAGACATCAACATCTTAGATGACATGGAGGTGAGTAAATTATCAGGAAATTTGAATTCTGAAGTGAATCCTTTAATGACCTTATTGCAAAGTCTACCCATTCATGCTCAAACAAGCTTCATTTTCATTCAAATTAGTTTTCTTTTGATTTTGGGGTGAAACACGACCAGGACATTTCATTGTGAGATTCCCCCAAGAAGAGAGATACAAGCTAAAACAGCAGAAATAATACAAACTGGCTGGCAAAACCGAAGACATCTGGACTGCAAACTCCCCAACACCCTCCAAACACAATCTGCTCCTATAACAACTGTACGTCTGTACGTCCCAACTCCAGCAGGAGAATATTAATTATCAGCAGACATTAAGGCCTGCAGATTGAATCTGGCACACATTAAAGTCGAGCGTGTTACCACGATAGCTTGTGGACCTCCTGAGGGGAAAGACGTCTAGATTTTCTCTCCCAAAAAGAGCAGAATACATTTACATGCTTAACAATGTGCCATTCCCTCAGCTAGCAATTTTCCTCCTTTAATTCAACTAACACAATCTCATCAAATATTAATATCGCTCTCGAGTTGTCTCTGACGGAACGCAAGAGAAAACGAGAGGCGATTATGGAGAAATAAAACAAATAACTAAAAACGCCTCTGTTCGAATGAATCTAAAAGAGCAGAACATGATTCACAAGGATTGTTATTTGCTCTTATCAAGGACGCAGTGCTTTGCATCTTTATGTTCAGTCTGGTATTATTAATGCAATTTTGCTCTCCTAATCATGTCTTACAGAAAAACACATTTGATGCAGTTTCCAATTCAGGGCTGCATGTTCTTTTAAACGCAGCAAATTTCTTTCTGTAATTAGGTAATTAGCTATTCTAATCTCTAAATTTTTAATCTAATAAAGGAAATGCTCGCGTTCCAACGCGGTTCATTTTCCCCCGATGTCAATTCTGGCACTCTTTCTTTCTCTCTATAATAATGGCAGCTAAACAAAACATAAGAGACACCGTTTGGTTGTCTACAAAACTGTGAAGCATTTACAGCACTCGGTGAAGTATGAAAATAATGAGTAAAGTTTACTCTTTCCCTGCTTGAACACAACAAACTCCAATCTTGGCCCCGTGTTCAGAAATCCGTAATAATACGGCCAAATTTTAATCTAATGCAAGTGATGCTTTAATATAACCAATGGAGTAAATCGCAACCCCTGCCTTTAACTAAAAACAGCCTTTATGTTCTCAATGGTCTAGTTTAGTCAAATCAGCAGCTGTCTGTGATGATGAGCCATGACTTTGAAGAGCAGCCATGTTTGATTTCTTTGTGCCAAAGTATTGGACATCTAATGCATTCCTACGGCATTCACGACAGCTGCGTGCATTAAGCATTTAGTCAACTTGTGGACATCTCGGCACTCGCGCGTACCGCTGGGACACAAGTCTTATTTTAACAGTTCCCCTGGAGATGGATCAAATCCAATACTTTCATTTACAAATGAACCATATGTGGCACGGTCAGAAATCTTTACATTTACTTTTAAAACAGAATGAGCCATATGTCGCATTACTGTCACCTGATCAGAATGGCAATCTGAACCAAAACATTTGCACTTAATTGAAAGCCTGTTTCAGTAAAATTGTAGGAGCCGTCAGCCTTCCCAAGACAAGCCACAGGGAATCCAAAAATAAACAGCCACTCATTCTTTTAATTAAAGGTGAATCAGTTGGCCTGTGGCAAAACGCTCCCAACCAAACTCCAAACAAATCAGCCACTCTTAAACAGCTCAATACAAGATGACAGCGGGTTACGGGGCAGGAAAGGAGTCTTGGGATCTCTGGAGAAGATTATTGAATGGCTCGTCCATACCGTCTGTTCCTGTTCTCTCAATACCCTTGCCACTAACTGTTAAACTTCATGGGTCCCGTCACATCTCAGCCCATCTAATCGGGTTGGACTTAAACAATGAGACAGGGCTAAACCGAATGCACCTGCAAATGAGAATTGATGTAGTGCGTATTGCCTCTACCTGTGTGATGAATGGGTCTGAGTAAACTATTGGATGTGCTCAGAAGCATGGACGGCTGTGAGGGATTGACACGGGAATACTGTGTCTGCTCATTCCCGTTTTCCTGTTAAGCTTTAAATAGCAGCCCGAGACAAAGCACCACAACAATCCTGGTTTCAATTACATGCTGATGAATTCCTGAGACATTAATAAGGAGAATTAAGCAAAAAATTCTAAACATGCACTTGAACCCACAATGCTCAAAATCAGACTGAATATGAAGGTTCAATGACTCATGATATCAAATCATTTTCAAGTTTCAAGTATACAAATTCTACTTTATAAAGCATTTTTGCTTCACTAATGGGTTTGCTGAACTGGCATATAAGAAATCCCTTAAGTGCCTTATACTATATCTATAGGCAAGACAAAACATCAATTGATTACTAGCAAATACATGCATATATGAATACATGCACACTTTTGTCAAATCAACTTAGATAATTAATTAATTTGGTAATTAATTTGGTTCAGATAACATCATATTTTGAGTTTCTGTGATTAAACCAATCGCCTTCATTGTATTAACTGATTTTTTTTATTTCAATGAACTCAACATTTTAAGGCAACCAGCTAACTTACTTTTTCAAGTTAAACCAACAATTATTTTTTACAGTGCATGAATACATCCTAATTTAAACAATAAAGTCGATGTTTATTCCCTAATTTCCCTAAATTCCCTAAATAATATGCAAATATTGTTAAGTAATGTTATTATTAGCATAATAATCAACAGTCTTCACTATCAAAAGTAATACCATGTTTTTTGGAGTAGCACTATGGCACTTTTTGTATTACTTTGGAGTAGCATGGCACATAAGTATGACAATCGTTATACACCAAATACTACCATCTTACACCATCACTGTACTATGATACTGCCAAAGTACGTTTTCTAAGAGAAATATAAACAAATCTTGGGAAAACAAAAATCAACTTTGGCCGTTTTGGTCATGGTACCATAGTAATACTGTGTTTTATTGGACATGTATTCATTTAAGTAGCCTACTTTGGATCACCATGCAAATACCATGGTATATGAATGTATTAATCATAAAGTGCCATGGTATTACCATCACTGACTGTACAGCTGCACTACTTTCCTGTAAGCATTATTACAGAAAAATCATGACCTCAGCAAGAAATCAATTTACAATGATTTTCGGATACTGAACCTATATAGTTCTATATAGTATACAGTATTTCCTTACATAAATTGGAAGACCATTCAAATATCATGGTACATAAATATGGTAATCATTCATGGTATTTTTTACCATCACCGTACCATAGTACTGCTACAGTACTTACTCCTAAGTATTAATACAAAACAATCATGACCTCCTCAGCAAGAAAGCAATTTAACAGTGTTTTTGGATACTGTACCATCATTGCATACAATGGAGTACCATGCAAATACAAGGTTAAATGAATATGGTAATCATATCAAAGTGCCATGATATTGCTATAATACTTTCTTTTTAAGTATTAATACAAAACAATCATGACCTCATAACTAAAAAATAAATAAAAAATAAATGTACAGTGGCTTTCTACTTTATCATCGTAATGCCATATTTTATTGATAGTACCATGGTATTTCTTTACGTACATTGAAGTGCCATGTAAATACAGTGGTACATCATTTAGTACCTTTAATTTATAACTAGAACCACAAAATTACGATGCCCTCACTGTATTATGGTACAGTACTTTTAAAACGCTCGTTCTAGTATAAAACATTTAAAGCAATTATTTCCCGTAAAGCATGAGACTAAAAATCCGGCACACGTCTGTATATAATAAATGTTCTGCAGGTGACAGAAACGCACCTGTGCTTCCTCGCGAGCGCTGAGCTGAGGAATCCATCGCTCCGCGTCCGGCGCGTGTCTCGCGCACACGGGAACTGCTCTGATCAATAGCTCGGTTCGGTTCTCTCACTGTCGTGTCTCCTCTCGAAGTGTTGGTTCCTCTTAAAGAAGAGCAGAACTAAATCACATCACTCCTTCAGGTCAAGCGCCACTGTTTCTCCACACGCGCTGAGCGCGAGACTGACGAGAGAGGCGCGCGCGGAGTTCACTGAGTATGTGCGTGCCTGCGCGCGTGTGTGTGTGAATCTGAGGGAGGAGTCGTTTTGATGCGCACAGCTCAAACAATCTCAGTATGTAAACTATAATATATTTCACTAGGGTTTATGTCCCAGTTCATATAATTGGGGCTTGCTATTGTTTTTGTTTGTTTGTTTGTTTGTTTGTTTTTTGCCTAAATTTAAGATAATTGCAAATAATATATACAAATCTTAATCAAGCCACTGGTTACACAATTTGCGTAAATTACACAAAATACCATCTACTCTAATGTACTACTACAGTAAGAAAAACTGTATGCCACACTCCGCGCATGTGATTACACTCTGCCCAATTTTTCAGACTGATGTAACCATGACAAAAATAGGTACATTTTATTATAATATTCATGAAAATACATTTACAAATTCAATTTGACAGAATAGTTCATAATCTGATGATATTAGAATATATCAGAATGATATTAGATGTTAATGAGATATTTTTACAGTCAATGAAGTCAAATTACATGATATGAATTTACAGACTCAATCTGCAGCTCACAGAATAATTCACAATAATCTGACAGCTGGATGACGACAGTGAATCTGTGTGTGTTAATTTAGTCTAGTAAGTGTTTTATTACTGGTGAATTATCCATGCTGTACTCGGACAGTAATGCATCACATTGATGTGTTAATGGATGTTATTGCCTTCTATCTTCACTATATTCACTAACCCAATCACTTATCATCTACTGTAATTCTAGATATAAACTATTAAAATTATCTGGTTAATCACCAGGGCTGATATTCTGAGTTTCTTGCTTTTTGTCCTCCACACTTATCCAAATGACTCTAAAAATGGGGGAAATTTAACTTGCCTGATTTCTTGCGTCTCAATGAAAGAGGTCACTCTTAAAACACAATGATTTTCATGCTTTGAATTATCGGCTCTTGAGACAATAAATCATGTAAATTCAAGCTATCATTCAAAATATAAAGACAATGTTAAACTAAAACGATCCTGTGCAGTCTATGTCATGTCAGGCATTTAGCTTCTAATTGAGCCTAGGCAGTTTTCTGGTAATATTACAAAGTTCTGTCTTGAAACTCTAGATGGCGCAAGCTGATAGGTCCTCAACCTGCTTGACATCACATCATTCTCTATAGGGCACAGCTGACTGGTTCCTGCTGTATCAGTAGCCAATGAAATCGCTGCTCAACCTTCAAATACTTGGTCAGCTTTTGCTGTAGCAGTTGCAGCATGCTTTCAGAAACCCTCCACCTTCCCCAGCTCCACCTGTACAGATATGCTACAGGCAATTAATGTTATGCTTGTACAGCAGCAGCATGTCTCACTTGCTCACAGCAGTGTGTTGTATATGTATTGCGTAGGAAGTCCCGTACTACAATTTTTTACTACCGCCGTTGTCGCGGTGGTGGGGTTGGTTGGTTACATTTTATATATATATATATATATATATATATAGGTTGCGTTAGACTTTCGCACTTTTGACGGACAGTAAAAAATCTGTCATAATCAATTACTACCCGTCATTTTAATTTTTAGATTTTAAAGATAAGACATTTAATAGCTTCTGATTTCATCCACATTTTCATTTTTATTGACGAATTTACAGGATAAGTAAATAGACCTCTGCAGACACACTGGAGGGCACTCACCACCAACTGGACAGGGGTGGGAATTACATTTACAAGCAACATCAGCCTCAGTAATCTGTCAAAATGACGGACGGGCTTCACCAACAGCAGCAATAACAGCGGCATCAGCAATAACCAACAGCAGCAGCAATAACAGCAGCAGCAATAACCAACAAAAGCAGTAATAACCAACAGCAGCATCAGCAATAACCAACAGCAGCAGCAATAACAGCAGCATCAGCAATAACCAACAACAGCAACAATAACCAACAGCAGCAGCAATAACCAACAGCAGCAGCAATAACTACAGCAGCAGAAATAACAGCAGCGGCAGCAATAACCAACAGCAGCAGCAATAACAGCAGCAGCAATAACCAACAGCAGCAGCAATAACTACAGCAGCAGAAATAACCAACAGCAGCAGCAATAACAGCAGCAGCAATAACAGCAGCAGCAATAACCAACAAAAGCAGCAATAACCAACAGCAGCAGCAATAACTACAGCAGCAGAAATAACAGCAGCGGCAGCAATAACCAACAGCAGCAGCAATAACAGCAGCAGCAATGACCAACAGCAGCAGCAATAACTACAGCAGCAGAAATAACCAACAGCAGCAGCAATAACAGCAGCAGCAATAACAGCATCAGCAATAACCAACAAAAGCAGCAATAACAGCAGCATCAGCAATAACCAACAGCAGCAGCAATAACAGCAGCAGCAATAACAGCAGCAGCAATAACCAACAAAAGCAGCAATAACCAACAGCAGCAGCAGCAATAACCAACAGCAGCAGCAATAACAGCAGCATCAGCAATAACCAACAACAGCAACAATAACCAACAGCAGCAGCAATAACCAACAGCAGCAGCAATAACTACAGCAGCAGAAATAACAGCAGCGGCAGCAATAACCAACAGCAGCAGCAATAACTACAGCAGCAGCAATAACCAACAGCAGCAGCAATGACCAACAGCAGCAACAATAACCAACAGCAGCAGCAATAACTACAGCAGCAGAAATAACAGCAGCGGCAGCAATAACAGCAGCGGCAGCAATAACCAACAGCAGCAGCAATAACTACAGCAGCAGAAATAACAGCAGCGGCAGCAATAACCAACAGCAGCAGCAATAACCAGCAGCAGCAGCAGCAATAACCAACAAAAGCAGCAATAACCAACAGCACCAACAATAACCAACAGCAGCAACAATAACCAACAGAAGCAGCAATAACCAACAGCAGCAGCAATAACCAACAGCAGCAGCAGCAATAACCAACAAAAGCAGCAATAACCAACAGCAGCAGCAATAACCAGCAGCATCAGCAATAACCAACAGCAGCAGCAATAACCAACAGCAGCAACAATAACCAACAGCAGCAACAATAACCAACAGCAGCAACAATAACCAACAAAAGCAGCAATAACCAACAGCAGCAGCAGCAATAACCAACAAAAGCAGCAATAACCAACAGCAGCAGCAATAACCAACAGCAGCAGAATTAACAGCAGCGGCAGCAATAACAGCAGCATAGCATATCAATTCCGCCAAGACTAAACATATCAACACTGTCATATCCATTACCATGCCAGACACTCAGAGAGTTGTCGTGACAGAAATAAATTTCAGTGTCACACTTAAATGTCATATGTCATACTTCTCATACTCACACTGAAGAGTGTGGAACGCATAAAGTATAAAATGTTAATTCAGTGGCAGTGATAGCAAGCCCAGAGAATATACTGTAGTAGATGGAAATAACATGCATTAACACATCAATGTGATGCATAACTGTCCGCTATACAGCCTGTGCTCTGCTCCTCCTAATACAGACAGATCATTCACCAGTAATTTAAACTATTGATTTAAGAAATAAACACTTAGAATAAACACTAGACTTGTGCGCATATTAACACACAGATTCACTGTCATCATCATCCATACGTCAGATTATCGTGAATTATTCTATGAGCTGCAGATTGAATCTGTAAATTAATTTCATGGATAGTTTGTAATTTGTAAAGCAGTTGTGAGATACACAGGCCTCATTGACCGTAAAAATAGATAAACAAGATTCAGTATCTCATTTAACATCCGAGGAATATAAAATGCTCAAACTTTATGTGTATATCAAAATGAATCAATACGGCTGATCAATATCTTTCCTGTCCAATTTAGTCACCATCACAAATCCTTTATGTATCTCCCTCGGCATAGATCATAACAAACAAGTGCAAAGTAACTGTATGTCTTTTCTTTTCTTTCTTTCTTTCTTTCTTTCTTTCTTTCTTTCTTTCTTTCTTTCTTTCTTTCTTTCTTTCCTTCCTTCCTTCCTTCCTTCGGCTGTAGTTTTATTCATTTATTCAATAACAGTAAAACCATCTCAGGGTTTTTTAATCCACTGTAAATGCCCTCTGGAAGGACAGGAAAGATATTCTTTGGGATGAATGCATTTGTAGTCATCCTTTTTTTTTTTTTTTTTTTTTTTTAAATCATGAATAAAGCTTTCAAATGGGGTCAAATGCACCCAGGAGTGATCTCATAACATATTCCATCTTTCTTGTCTTATAGCCCAACTGTTTGCTGCTGTACTGCCCATCCTCAGCCTCATTCCCAGTGTTTGCAGGAATATGTGTCATAAAACACGGTGGCTTGTTCGTCTGATGGTGAATGGCAAAGAGAGGGCAAGTAGAGGTCACATTCATTTTTCAGCACATCGCCACTGTCACGAGGGAAGTAACATCACAAAGACTTTGATTGGTTCAAATTGTACGTGGTTTGTAAAGCTGAGGATGGTTGTGCGGCCAGAGCAGAAATTTTGGTTATAATTGCCAGTTCAGAGCTGTGACTGAGAGGAGAATACAAATGAAAAATATATTAGGGGTAAAATAAATGTTGTAAGAGTGCTTTTTAAGACAGAAATGAGTGCTATAGAGAACCAATGTTCCATATAAAGAAGCAAATGTGACAATATTTCTATTTCCTATACTGGGCACATTTATGCTCTAAATCAGGGGTTCCCAAACCTTTTGTTCCCATTAGTTATAAAATATTGACTTGAAAGTAGCCCGTTAAAATTAATATTAAGTTAATATTTCAATAATTTAACAACACATTTGCATATTCATGGTTCTCCTATGTTGGTTAATGGTCAAATGACATGCAGGTAAACGGATAAAATTCTTTTTTTTTTTTTTTTTAGTAAATATTATATTTAGATATGAAGTTTGTTCTTTTACAGCTTGACAGCTCCTGATCACTGTGACGTGGTTGAATGTAAAGGAGCAGCGTAAACATTCAGCTAAACATCTTTTGTGTTCCATAGAAGAAAGTCAAATGTTTTTGTGAATGATGATGGAAATTTCATTTCATAATATTTTAGTATTCTGAGATAATCAAGATTTGGCTGTTGTATTTCATATAAAGTCTATGAACTGCAACATTGAAGGCTTCATAAATACTCGATGCAGCAGCTGCACAGTGGCTTGTATGCATTAGGAACCCCCCAGATAACCATAATAGCCTCACACATCAGACAGCAGCGCTGAGGGCAGATAACACGCTTCTTTCCATCCCTCAGGCTGTTGTCAGAGATATCGGTGATGAAATGCAACGGCCGTACTGCGCACGTGTGAGTGATTCGGATGGATTGGTGACCATAATCTTGCGTGGCGCAGCGGTCGCAGCAGGAGGATTCGCCCGGTCTTGAGCGATAGCCGCTCACTCCGCACAGCTCTTCTCAATTTTTCATTGAAAAGACAGCCAGGCAAGAGTTTGGCAATACCTTCGGGAATGCATTGGCTCATACTAATGGCTGTTTCTTGGAAATACTGACAGAAAAACATCAACAAAAGTGAAAGAGAGGTCCACCTGTTTGTGCAAGAGTATTTCATACCCAGAGCAACCCTGGTTTCACAAGCAACATTTCTTTTGGACACTCATGCCTTGATAAGTCTCTCTTAAGTGAATTTTTCACTCAAATATGCACATTCTATCATCATTTACTCTCCATCTTGTCAATCCTGAATGACTTTCTGTTTTCCATTGAACACAAAAGCGGTTTTGAGTAATGTACTGCTCCTCCTTTTTTACATGAAATTGCAATGAAAGCTTTCAAGCAACAAAAAAGAATGCAAAATGCATAAAAGTATCATAATATTAGTATATACAAATCATGCACTATATTCCAAGTCTTTTGAAGTCTTTTATGTCATTATTCATAGTTCTCCTTTGAGCATTCATCAGAGAAATACTTTTATGATGTCTTTTCAAAGACATATGTGGAAGGGTAAATGATGACAGGACTTCCATTTTTGGAGAACTATCCACTTAAATGTGAGTGTATTTGCCTTTTTATACAAATCTGAGAGCAGTTGTGCTTTTTTGTAGTGATATTGAAGATCACAAGACAGTACTAAAAGGTGTACATGGTTCCTAATTTATCTTAAATGGAAATGTTCATTTCCAATAGTGGCAATCATGGTCCCAAAATGTTTTTTTGCAAAACTATATGCTGTTGTTGATTTAATGGACTAAAGGCTCGTTCACACCAAGAACAATAACTATAAAGATAAATATAACTATATTATCATCCACACTAGCGGTGTAACGCTGTAGTTCAGAAGAAGATGAAGGTTCAAACTGGCTTCAGCAAATGAAAGGTTCTTTAATAAATCAAACTCAGGTAATCCAATGGAAAGAGAGCAACGTGACAGAGTGTCCTCGCACTGTGATGGATAGTTAGATGGAAGACAGGTGGAGTTTCAGGAGGTAGACGAGGGACTTGTGAGGCACTGGTAACCCATAGGGTGGTATATAGGAGGAACCAGGGCGGAGCAGAAGGCGGCAAAAGCCACGGAGGAGCTGATGAGAGAGACCTTGGAGATGACAATGGGAGGAGCCATGGAGGAGATGACGGTGGAAGGAGCCATGGAGGAGTGAATGGTGGTAGGATCCAGGGAATGGACAGCCAATGATATTTTAGAGCAACCCAGGAGACGGTCATGATGGAGGCGATCCATAGAGGCAGTGATGAAGGGAGGAGCCAAGGTGGTAATTTGAGCCCGACCGACAGGTGATGCAGGGAGATGGTGAGACCCAGGCGACATCCGATGGACAGAGAGACCCGGTGACACCGACGGACAGGGAGACCAAGGCGGAGTCCAGGCGACAAGTGGCTAAGGTGAAACCATGGGGCCGAGGGACCAAGGTGTCTTCCATCACTCACATTTCACAGTGTGAGTGAGGACCCCGGTGAAACCTGAGGGATGGAGGAGCCGTAGGGGTGGAGGAATGGATCACAGCAGAGAGCCCGGAAGTCCGTGGCGATGGTGAGGCTACGACTGACCAGGGTGGAGCCGGTGGGATGAGGGAGCCTGGTGGAGCCGAAGGGACCAAGGTCTCAGGTGGAGCCGAGGATGCAAGGAGTCATGGTGCTGCCATGGAGCACCATGCCTGGGTGTGGATGAAGACAGCAGTGGGCTCTGCAGTGGGCTCTGGCTCTGCATCCGTAGTAGGCATGGGCATTGGGTCTGTCTCTGGGGCGCTAATGAATGGTGAGTGGGACTGGACGCTGGTTGCTGGATCCTCTTCTGCTTCTCCCACAGCAAAAGAAGATCCGTCGACCCACAGGGCAAAGCTGATATACTTTGCCAGCGTCCAGCAGGAGTTTCCCCCAGGGTATCACCAACCGGATCTCATCGTTGAGATCCAAAACCCCTCCATGAGTGTGATGTCATTGCAGGTGGCGGGATGGCAGATGCTCACAAACTCCTCCACATACTCCTCAAGGTCTCTTCCATTTTGGAAAATATAAATTGTAGCTCCTTCCATCAGTTTGTTGCCATTCCAAGGGGCAACATTGATGGAAGCAATCTTCTTACTTCTCACTTTAAAGGTCCGGTATTATATAACGCTGTAGTTCAAAAGAAGATGATGATGATGAAGAAGGTTCAAACTGGCTTCAGCTATTAAAAGGTTTTTTAATAAATCAAACTCAGGTAATGCAATGGTAAGAGAGCAACGTGACAGAATGTCTACACACAAACAATACCGGACAAAGAATGAGAACTCTAGAGGACCTTAAATACACAGTGATGATGAGACAATAATAGATTAATGGCGGGAAACTAGAACAAAGGAAACTGTGACTGAAGACAAACCAACTAAAAGTCCTTGAAAATGAAAGTAAACACAGACTGTGACAAGCAGATGATATCGTCCTTTTTATTCTAAGCATAAGCTGCATTTTTGTTGTCTGTTGCTTTAAATGCTTGAGCTCTTTAAGGCAGGTGGAATCTGATTGACTGTCAATGTATTTATGTATTATGTACAATGTATTAGTGATTCCAAAGATGTAGTTTCTCTGTGCCATTCTTGTCATAGTTGTGGTGTGGGCTATAAAGTTCAACAGTTGGGAGTATAAAAACTCATTTTCTCTATAGGTAAATTGTTTTTCTAATGATAACTTAGAAACCTTTTTAGACAGCCCTACTGTGAGTAATGAGGTTGTTAATCGATGGTTTATGCTTCTGTTAAAGTCTGCATTATTTCAACTTATTTTTTAAATTACCATGTTTAATAGTAGAATTTGTGGTGAAAAACTACATTAACCATGATGCTGTACAGAAAATTCCACCAATCAGAGGGTCAAAACAAGCAAACTGCACTTCATTAGCTCCACCCACTCCCATGAAGCACTGAGAATGACATAATCGAGTCGATCTCCCTACATTCTCAAAATACTGAATTATTTGTATGTATATGCATATTTTGTATATGCATGTTTTATGTTTCTCTATTGTTTTTTAATTTAATTATGCTGATCACAATGCTTTATGGGATTGTAGTTTTTTAACTCACTAAAGCTGTTAAGTTCAGTCTTGTACCTTTGTATTTTCGTCCAATTTTCAAATACTTTTTTGCTTCAAATCAAAGTTTGTGATGTTACGATTTACCTCGTAGATGGTTGGTTTGGTTCATGGCTTATAACACTTTAATGTAGATTTCAGGTTTGACATAAAGAACTATTCCTTTAAAAAAGCAATCATTTGATTGAATATTGGCTGTATACCTGATATCAACATGCACTTCTGTATTGTAGTATGTGATAAATGTCATCACATATTCAGACCTCATTGAAATCTCAAGGTCGTAGCTGAAGGGATGAAGGGTGGGAATGGCTCTAGGGGCCTACAAATGAATATAATTTAAGTCTAAATAAGTCATAAAAATATTTAATCTATAAATCTTGCTTTGTTTAGTATTTAATATTTAAGTCCCCTCCACCCTCTCTAAATAAATAGTTTGATCCTCCGCTTCACTGCATGTCCTGAAAATAAACAGATGTCAGCTGACGCGGAGAGCGAGTCACACTGACAGCAAAGAAATGAAAATCTGCTCACCATAAAGAAAAGAAAAGGAGGCCAGAAGCAGTATAGCGCACAAGACATGGAAAATAATGTTATAAGAAAGGTGAGTTTATGAAACAAATCATATTTACAGCTGCTGTATAGGTCAGGAACAAGATGGCTGAGTTTGACCACCATACACTCAAAAAATATTAAAGATATAAATAAAATAGGAAAATAATATATATAATAATATAATAAAGACAAAAGAAAAAGTCTATACCATACCATTGTATGGCAGACACTGGAGCGGGCTCGGGGGCTGGAGCAGACACTGGAGCGGCCTCGGGGGCTGGAGCAGACACTAGAGCGGGCTCGGGGACCGGCCATCTTGACCGAGGGCTCAGGCGCGGCACGGCCATCTTGACCGAGGGCTCAGGCTCTGCGGCGGCCATCTTGACCGAGGGCTCAGGCGCAGCCGCGGCCATCTTGACCGAGGGCTCAGGCGCAGCCACGGCCATCTTGACCGAGGGCTCAGGCTCTGCGGCTGCCATCTTGACCGAGGGCTCAGGCGCAGCCGCGGCCATCTTGACCGAGGGCTCAGGCGCGGCCATCTTGACCGAGGGCTCAGGCTCTGCGGCGGCCATCTTGACCGAGGGCTCAGGCGCAGCCGCGGCCATCTTGACCGAGGGCTCAGGCGCAGCTGCGGCCATCTTGACCGAGGGCTCAGGCTCTGCGGCGGCCATCTTGACCGAGGGCTCAGGCGCAGCCGCGGCCATCTTGCGACGAGGCTCTGGGATGGCGGCCATCTCAGGACAGGATACTGGACTGGCGGCCATGATGGGATGACACAGGTGACTTTCACCCACCGGAACCGAGGATATGATGGTGTATCTGAGGCCTCTTTCCATCAGGATCCTGGTGAGGTATTCAGTCAGATCACGGCTAGCCAAGTCCATATTCCTCGCTGCCATAACTGGATCTGTTGACACTGTGGCCATTTGCATTGGCAGTGCGGTTAGATCCATACCTTCAGTCTTGGTCCTCTATTCTATCACGGTGGGTGTTGTAGTATTCAATGCACGACGAAGGAAAAGCTAGCAAGCAATATTCAATAAGTTAAAATGGAAACAAATAGGACTGATTGATGATAAATATATAAACGTGTGCATTTAAAACACATTCAGTTTATTAGTACTATTACAGAAATCTGACCAAAATCTTTCATTCATGTATGACTGACAAATATGCATCACATTAAGTTTGTTATACTGTAATCCAAGAGATGGAAATTGTATATGCAATTCAAATACATCAATTTAGACCTAAATATTTTCTGAGTGACTTTATTACTCACACTGGGTGGGACCATAAAAAAAAAAAAATTAAATAAAGTTTATTCATAATCACACTTTCTCAAAGGTAGTATTTGAAACAAAAAGGTAAGGGGTCCAGATTCATTTAAAGTCAGTATGCTTTTATAACATCAAGCTACGGCCCTGTGACGCATGTTGATATCAGGTGTAAAAACACCTGTGATCGGATTAACTGTGACGGATACTCAAAACCTGAGGGTCATTTCTAGCCCTCTGATGTATAAGAAGACCAGCAATAATCTCTTTATTCCCATAAAATGCGATAAGAGATCAGGGTGAGCTCATATTTCTTTAAACTTTCTATTCTTCATTTGTTTTTAAGCAGTAAAGCTCCACTGAAATATGGGTCTAATTAAAAGGCAATTAAAAATGGATGGTGTTTGTGGCCAGAGTGAACTTTTATCTTTAAGCTCCTCTCAGATCATGCCTGACATTTAATGTTTATTTAATAGTTTATATTTGGGAATGAAATGACCTCAGAGAGTGTGGCAAATGTTTTTTATGTCTCCCTTTTGTTACTAGAAGCAGCTTTTCGACTGAAGACTGCTATCATGTCTCTACTGAGAGTCTCTAAAACAGCACTGTCGATCCTTCAAAACTTTAACATAAAAACGCTAAGAAACCCACAATATGATGTGCTCTGAACAGAAAATGTCCTTCAAAGCAGTATTTTAGTATCATTGTATTAGTGTAGTATTTTGTATTAGAATATATATACATTCTGTGTTTATTTAAATTTTAAGAACCCTTATTTTTATGAGTGTAGGCTTAAAGGAATAATTGCATCATCCAAAAATGATCAAACCTCTATGACTTTCTTTCTTTAGGAATGTTTAGCAGAACCTCAAAGCTCGTTCTGTCCATCTAAAATGATCAGGTACTGAGTATTTCACACATAAACTGGCATATAACGCTCTGCTCGTGGATATTCTTGCTATTAAGTGCCTCAAATAAAATCCACAAGAGTATCAGGATTCCCAGATTTCACAGGAGAGACTATGAGTATTGACTTTGTGGCATGAAATCTGTCCTATAAAATCTTGATAGGATTTCTAGACCCATTTACACCTGCCAACAAAGACATGAGCCATTTACACCTGCGTAAGAGCCAACAAAACAGAGGCAACAGTTGACATGCTTGTGAAAACCTCAAATGCAGCAGAGAAAGCGTTAGATGAAAATCCGTGCTGTGCAGAGATATTGCAATGAAAACAGCTTTTGTATGAACACTGGAGTCAAAGATAAACACAAAAGATAATGGATTGGTCTAGTATCAGCTGAAGATGGAGTGAATGGAGATGCAAATCGAGCAGCAACACTGTAATCCGTGTTTGAAGTTTGTCTTAGTGCAGATCACATACACAGATTTGATTAAAAAGCTATACTGAGTCTTGAATATGCCGTAAGGCTTAAGCATAAGGACATTTAAAAGTGAGTGAGGAAATGCATGAAGTGATAAAACGTATAGCGTATAGCTCCTTTGGATAAAAGCGTCTGCCAAATGCATAAATGTAAATGTTAAAATCCAGAGATACAAAGAAACAAGGTTGGGTGTATTTTGACTAGGACCAGTAAGAAACCGCAATGTGCAAACAACCGGTGGTGAGATTTATGCGGACAAATGCCAGTCACACTTTTAGACAATCTATGTTTTCAAGGCTTTTCTAATTTTTAGGCACCTTGTGATCAACAAACTGTTTACTGTATGCTTGCTACTGTATGTTTGATATGTGATTTCTTTTATTGTGAGCTGTTAATGTAAGTCTGTTTAATCCATCGTGTCCGAACAAATGCTGTGCCAAAGGTAGTGTTGTAGTACTCGAGACTGGTCTTAAGACCAAGGTCTTGGTCTTGTCTCTGTCTCAGACTAAGAGGACTCTGGATTTTAATTTTAATAGATGCATTTATTTATTTTTTAAAATCAGTATGTGCATGTAAAATCTCCTGCTTCAAATGCAATCAACTTATTTTAATTTAATATCTTTTTTTACTTTAGCCAGGTCAGAATTGAATTGGTTATTGTGTCATGGGTAAAAGTCACCAAAACGAATACATATGATTGCAAAAAAGTACTTGATCTTGTTTTTTTATTCTGGCCTTGGTCTTGTCTTGGTCTCAACCCCTAAAAGTCTTGGTCTTGTCTTGGTCTCAGCCACTCAAAGTTTTGGTCTTGGTCTCAAACCCTCAAGGTCTTTGTCTTGTCTTGGTCTCAACCCCTCATGGTCTTGGTCTCAACCCCTCAAAGTCTTTGTCTTGTCTTGATCTCAGTCCCTCAAAGTCTTGGTCTTGGTCTCAAACCCTCAAGGTCTTGATCTTGTCTTGGTCTCAACCCCTCAAAGTCTTTGTCTTGTCTTGGTCTCAACCCCCCTAGGTCTTGGTCTCAAACCCTCAAAGTCTTGGTCTTGGTCTCAAACCCTCAAGGTCTTGATCTTGTCTTGGTCTCAACCCCTCAAAGTCTTTGTCTTGTCTTGGTCTCAACCCCTCTAGGTCTTGGTCTCAAACCCTCAAAGTCTTGGTATTGTCTTGGTCTCAACCCCTCAAAGTCTTTGTCTTGTCTTGGTCTCAACTCCTCAAGGTCTTGGTCTCAACCCCTCAAGGTCTTGGTCTTGGTCTCAAACCCTCAAAGTCTTTGTCTTGTCTTGGTCTTAAACCCTCAACGTCTTTGTCTTGTCTTGGTCTCAACCCCTCAAAGTCTTTGTCTTGTCTTGGTCTCAAACCCTCAAAGTCTTGGTCTTGGTCTCAAACCCTCAAGGTCTTGGTCTTGTCTTGGTCTCAACCCCTAAAGGTCTTGGTCTCAAACCCTCAAAGTCTTTGTCTTGTCTTGGTCTCAAACCCAAAAAGTCTTGGTCTTATCTTGGTCTCAAACCCTCAAAGTCTTGGTCTTGTCTTAGTATCAAACCCAAAAAATCTTGGACTTGTCTTGGTTTTAAACTCTCAAAGTCTTGGTCTTGTCTTGGTCTCAATCCCTCAAAGTCTTGGTCTTGTCTTGGTCTCAACACACTCTGGTCTTGGTCTCGGTTTATGTGGTCTTGACTACAACACTAGCCAAAGTTATAATTATGTTTTCATTCCCACATTTTGTAGCTGACAGTTTTTCCATCTGCTGCATGCAGATGAAGAGCAAGTCGATATTTTGTCATTCAAACAATCGACCTCATATGTAAATATCTCTTGCTGTGCAAATGACTTCAACGGTGTGCTTTTAACATGCACCTGTTGAGAAAAATACATCTGTAGGCCTTAATCTTACAACGCTATATATCTGCTTCCTGAAGAACGTACCAGAGTTCAGCCAAAAAATTAGATAAGTAAATAAAAGCCTGAGCTGTGGCTACGAGTGTAACGCCTCGCACGGTACATTTCACTTTTGCAGCCTCCTGCTGCAGCCCTACAGCCCTTAAATAAGGGTCATTTTGTTGGGTAATGGCTGCTCTCTCGGGAGACTCATTTAGTTTTGTCTGTAACAATGGGCTGCCTCAGAGAATCAACCTCTCGACAGGGAAGGAATGTAATCATTGCCTCATTTTCCCCTCTCTTCTCAGTCCCTCGCTATATTTACATATAAATTTTTCTGTCTGTCCCTCATTTTAAGACTTTCATATCTTGTACTTTTCTTGTCTCGCTCTTCATTTAGCCTTTTTTCTCACTGAAAGAAATGTACAATCTTCAGTCAGAAATTGCTAAATTTCACAGTTAATTACAAAGAAATGGCAAATAATTAAATGTGACATTTTGAAGTAGAAAGACTGAATAGTATTTTCTTGTAAAATGTACAAATCTATTTACAACTTTGAAAAATCATTGGTAACAATTTACGATAAGGTTTCATTTATGAACATTACTGTACATTAGTTAACATGAACTGAGAATGAACAATACTTCAACATCATTTATTTGTCTTAAGAAATGTTGATCTCAAAATGTACTACTACATTTTAAGATCCAAATCTGTTAATATTACTTAATGTAATGTGAACTAACATTAACAAAGGTTAATAAATGCTGTAAAAATATATTGCTCATTGTTAGTTAATGTTAGTTAATGCATAAACCAAAATAAACCTTATTGTAAAGTGTTACTAAATTTTTTACATGTTAAATTCTCATGTCAGCTTTGTGAGGTATTTTAGACTCAAAATGAAGTGAGCTAATCAATATGATTACAGACATGTGAAGCTTGGAACGAAGGATTTGCTGATTCATTTCCTCTTTTACAGTATATCTCTATTGCTCCTTGACAGAAATAAATTTAAGTGGAAAGCACAATAAGACATTAAGTCTTGCAGCTAACAAAAATATATTCTAAGAACGTTAAATCAGAATGTTCTCTGAACACTCGAATACATTCCATTTTTTATCATTTTGCAGACATTACGGAAATGTTACTTTTGAAAGTTTCTCTGAACATTCTGAAACTAGTCAAATTTAAAAAATTAAAACATTTGAGAAAAAAATAAATGCTTAATGGATGATGTATAAGTAATGTTTTTGTGGTAACGCTTTTGAGAACATTATTAAAGACCATATAACTTTGAACGAACGTTCTATTAATGTTACTGGAAGAACGTTTGTTCATAACTTTGAGAGAACCTTGCCAGAACATTCTGAGAACATTCCCTGTTAGCTTAGATGTTTCAGCTGAGAAAGACTTCAGTAATCATTCATGTTTCTCTTCCAAAATCTGCAATCAAAAGCCTGAAATCTCAATATGAACTCAAACGTTTCTCATCAAATTCTTCCAGTGCTTCTGTGTTGCTATATCCTCCTACAATATGTCAACTATTGACTCATTTGTGTCTAGTTTTATATCTCTATTTCGCTCTCACTTAAGTTACATAACAAAATAAGTAAATAATCTCAGCATTGCTATTTCTGAGTCTTTATATGTGAGCAAACGCAGCAGCAAAAAAAGGCTATAATTTAAATCATCAGACTTTTTCTCGACACTCAGACTCTAATGTCCTCAAAAGCTGCTTTAACAACTTAAATTAGTGGAAAGTGAGTTAAACTCCCAGTTTGAGAGCTTAACCAGCTAACTTTAAGTGCAACTTTATGCAGTTATTAGCACTTTAAAAGTGTGTTGGGGAGGGAGAAGGGGATAAAAAGTTAATCTTCTTAGTATGTTTCAAAAACTAAGATTCACATGTGAAGAAGAAGAGCGTGGATCATGCTAAATATGTAAATATATGTAAATGCAGATGCTGAAATTTTCCGCTTGCATTCTGTGAGGCCTGTTTTAAATCTTCCGCATATAAAACAAGAATTAAAATACATTTTCTACAGGTGTATCATTTCTGTTCAGCAGGACATGTTGAACACTGTAACTTAATAAAATATAATAATAATATGCATTTAAGAAAGTATCTCTGTAAAAGGATACAGCAGACCTTCACGAATATACTTTATATATGATTATGCTGTTTTCACACCAAACATGATGTCACTTCCTGTAGGATTATGTCATCAAGCAAGGCATTTGTTACATGCATTATCCATTCAAACCAAAGTAGCAAAATTATTATTTTAAATTACGTAATTGTGATAAACTGACAAGCATCTGTGTTTGTTTAATATTTCATCCAGTGTTAGTGTACTAAAACATATATGATTGGGCCATTAAAATGTATTGCATAACTGGAATGACGTGTATCATGTATCATGCATTATTATCTAGGACCTGCATGTTTCCCAGATGATCAAACTGGTTTTAGTGTTAAACGGCCGCCTCTACCATGACCAATTAACTTTGATAAATACTAGTGCTCAGGGAAACTTAACGGCAGCTCTCAAATGTAGATAATTAAGTTCTCTTCGCTTCTACTAACTACCAATTAGTTTGTGCACCTGTTTCTTTGGAAAAACAAGTGATTCATTGTGACCTTCTGAACAATCCTGAGTAATACTGGTATTTTTGCAATGTAAGATATTTTTCAATGCTGAACTAATGCAGGTCACAATAACATCCTCCTCCATTAACCATTATTGAGAATTAGTCACTCCTCTTGATTTTATTTCATTTTAAGTGTCTTAGGTTCTTTTCTAGAACTGTCTGCATGATTTCTTAAAGGGATAGTGCACCCCAAAACATTAAAGTATCAAAAAATTTGCTATACTATTAAATAACGTTTTATTAAGTCACATGAGCTTTGTGTTGACTTCTTATGGACATGGAATCTGGCAAGACATGAACCAATGTTCAAAAAACCAATGTTGTTTGTGCTATTGACATTTGTGGAAATGATATTCAGAGAGCTGCGGTGGAGGACAATTCTACAAAACATCTTCTTTTGTCTTCCAAAGATAAAAGCAATCATACAGGTTTTGAATGACATGAGGGTGATGAGAGAATTTACTTTTATAAGTGAACCGTCCCTTTAATATGGAAGCTTGTTTCCGCCACTAAATAAAAAAATTAAAAAGGTAATTGCGACTTTTTCTCTCTCGCAACTGCAAGTTTGCGTCTCACAATTCTGACTTTTTCTCAGAATTTAAACTTGCAATTGCGAGATATAAGGTCAGAATTGCTTTTTTATCATGCTATTCGTTTTTATCACGCAATCCGCAAAGACTTTATACCTTGCAATTCAGATTTTTTTCTCTAAACTGCGATATAAACTCGCAATTGCGTCTTATAAAGTCAGAATTGTGACATATAAACTCGCAATTCTGACATTTTCTCAGAATTATAAGATATAAACGCAATTCTGAGAAAATTGCGACGAAAACTGGACTTTATATCACTCAATTCTGACTTTATAACCCGTACTTCTGACGTTATAACTCATAATTCTGACTTTATATCTCGCAATTCTGACTTTATATCTCGCAATTCTGACTTTATAACTCGCAATTCTGACTTTATATCTTGCAATTCTGACTTTATATCTCACAATTCTGACTTTATAACTCGTAATTCTGACTTTATATCTCATAATTCTGACTTTATAACTCGTAATTCTGACTTTATATCTCATAATTCTGACTTTATAACTCGTAATTCTGACTTTATATCTCACAATTCTGACTTTATAACTCTTAATTCTGACTTTATATCTCACAATTCTGACTATATACCACGCAATTCTGACTTTATATCTCACAATTCTGACTATATACCACGCAATTCTGACTTTATATCTCACAATTCTGACTTTATATCTCACAATTCTGACTTTATAACTCGCAATCCTGACTTTATATTTCACAATTCTGACTTTATAACTCACAATTCTGACTTTATAACTCGCAATTCTGACTTTATAACTCACAATTCTGACTTTATAACTCACAATTCTGACTTTATATCTCATAATTCTGACTTTATATCTCACAATTCTGACTTTATAACTCACAATTCTGACTTTATATCTCACAATTCTGACTTTATAACTCACAATTCTGACTTTATAACTCGCAATTCTGACTTTATATTTCACAATTCTGACTTTATAACTCGTAATTCTGACTTTATATCTCATAATTCTGATTTTATATCTCGCAATTCTGATTTTATATCTCACAATTCTGACTTTATATCTCATAATTCTGACTTTATATTTCACAATTCTGACTTTATAACTCGCAATTCTGACTTTATATCTCGCAATTCTGACTTTATAACTTGCAATTCTGACTTTATAACTCATAATTCTGACTTTATAACTCACAATTCTGACTTTTTTTCTCTCGCAACTGCAAGTTTGCGTCTCACAATTCTGACTTTTTTCTCAGAATTTAAACTCGCAATTGCGAGATATAAGGTCAGAATTGCTTTTTTATCATGCAATTCGTTTTTATCACGCAATTCTGACTTTATAACCCGTACTTCTGACGTTATAACTCATAATTCTGACTTTATATTTCACAATTCTGACTTTATAACTCGTAATTCTGACTTTATATCTCATAATTCTGACTTTATATCTCACAATTCTGACTTTATAACTCACAATTCTGACTTTATATCATGCAATTCTGACTTTATAACTCGCAATTCTGACTTTATAACTCATAATTCTGACTTTATATCTCACAATTCTGACTTTATAACTCACAATTCTGAGTTTATATCACGCAATTCTGACTTTATAACTCACAATTCTGACTTTATATCACGCAATTCTGACTTTATAACTCACAATTCTGACTTTATATCACGCAATTCTGACTTTATAACTTGCAATTCTGACTTTATAACTCGTAATTCTGACTTTATAACTCGTAATTCTGACTTTATATCTCACAATTCTGACTTTATATCTCACAATTCTGACTTTATATCTCACAATTCTGACTTTATATCTCACAATTCTGACTTTATAACTCACAGTTCTGACTTTATATCACGCAATTCTGACTTTATAACTTGCAATTCTGACTTTATAACTCGTAATTCTGACTTTATATCTCACAATTCGGACTTTATATCTCACAATTCTGACTTTATAACTCACAATTCTGACTTTATATCTCACAATTCTGACTTTATATCTCACAATTCTGACTTTATAACTCACAATTCTGACTTTATATCTCAGAATTCTGACTTTATATCTCAGAATTCTGACTTTATATCTCGCAATTCTGACTTTATAACTCACAATTGTGAGATAAAATTCACAATTACCTTTTTTATTTTTTATTTCATGACAGAAACAAGCTTCCATTCTTTAAGACTGATTGAATTCTTGCTCTAAGAAAAACACTTTATCAAACCACACAGTGGGAAAAGAATTGAGCTGAACTTCTTTATATGTTCTAGTTTTAAATGTGGACTTTCATACTGAAGTCCATTTATTCTGAAGCGTATGAGGGATATTATGGAGGATGGAAGCTCTTCACTGTCATATCAGTTTGATCTTTATCCCTGCATTTACATTTATTTATTTAATCATTTAGATGCTTTTATCCAAAGCGACTTACAAATGAGAATAATATAAGCAGGAGTGATTAAAGCAAGGGAAACAATACTAGTGATTTGAATACTAGAATATATAACAGTATATAAGATTGTGTGGCAGTGGAATTCATCTAAAAGCTCAGATTAAAGTGTTTTTCTCTTTTTCTGTGCTGATTTAAGGGAAATTTGCATAATGAATTTAAATCTGTGGAGTCCAAAAAAAACTGATTTCATTTTTCTCCATCCTTCTGTGTTTTCATCCTGAGGATCACAAAAGACACACTTTAAGATGGGATGATGGGTGGAACTGAGTTGCTGTGTAGAGCACCGTTTCAATCAAGTAATAAAGTATTTAGTGAGTAAAGAAATAAAAAGAGGAAGTGAGAGTGTTAAAACAGTTGTGAGGTTCATTTGAGTTCATATGCAACAGAACAAGCCCTTGATTATAATAATACAGTTGTTTTTGTCTCCAGCAGTACGGGAGTTGCTTCATAATGTGCCATTTTTACAGCCCTCTATGAATGTATCATAATATTTTAATGTGCATCTTTTTAAATAATTTCACAGATGTGCTAGACACATTCAGAACATGCAGCCAAGGTGATAAATTGCTTTTAAAAACACTGCATTCATTTGAAGCAAACATTTTTTTTACATTAACATATTTTGCATGATTTTTTAATCACATTTCATCATGTATTATGCTTTGTTCTTTTTCAGAAACATGACAACCAGAAGATTATTTTCCAGATCTGACCTCCACGAGGAAAGATTCATTGCTCTTTCATAATTCAGGAAATGTAAAGGGATTCTTACATGTGTATGTTTCATTACACTATCAGTCTGATTTTACAGTAGATGTTTCTCCAAAAACATCTTAAGAAGATATGCAGAAATAGACACAAATAAGTCAATAGTTCTCATACTGTCAGAGAACAGAACTAAATTAATGTGGACAGCAGCTCAGACCATCTAGGATTTAAATTGCATATCAAATGTGGAATTTTAAAGTCCCCCTGTAGTGAAAATCAAGTTTTTAATGTTGTTTATATGTCTATGTGGTGTTTTTAATGTGCTTTAAGACAAACCATGTGCAAAAGTCAACACCATTTTATGAGTATTTTCTCTTTAAAACTGCAGTGATCTAAAGACAGTTTCAAAAACACAGTTTGAAATTTCTGGTGTTTCTTATACCTCACAAACTACCTTGTAACCAATCACGTCAACGTGCCGGCAGGGTTAAGAATATCATTAACTTTGACCACTCTGAAGCAAATCGTGTAACATTAGCAACACATTATTAGCTGTTTGATAACATAGGCTAATCATATTAATTACCGTCATGTGTCCAATGTTGTAAAAAAACGATACCACTGTGCAGCGTTTACCTCAGTAATTTGACAGAGTGGATCTCTGAGCTCGTGCGAGTGAGTGGAGGCGGGGCTAATTAGCATATTCAAAGCTCCGCGTATACTAAATGTGGCAAGGGTGTAGAGTTACATTCAAAGCTATTTTAAGGCATGAAGAATTTTTTTCACATGAAAAAACGGTTAAATATGTCATTTAAGTGATCAAAGATGAGTTTTAAGGGATAAAATTATTGACTACAGGGGGACTTTAACATAAACTATTAAACTTGATGTGATTGTCAGTCATACAGAAATAAAACAGGTATACACAATCACCATGGTTTATATATTTATCATCAATAAACAATTTGTTTCAAGCTCATATATTTAATTAAATATTGCTTGTTCTGCCATACTTTAACCACGATTCTAAGCAATGTCAATACATGCATTTTGAAAATATGATCATATAAATAAAATGAAAAAGATGCAGATAGTTAATAATAAATGATGCCATGATTGTTTAAGTGCAGAAATCTGACCTGTTATATTAATGACTGACAATTATATTAAAATAATGGAAAAATTGACATGCAATTAAAATACATACATCTTAAAGGGGTCATAAATTGAGAATTTAGATTCTCTTTTGACATACTATAAAAATATCCAATAAAAAAATATTTTATTGGAACTAAGCTCCCAAAACAACTCGTTTCGGATTTTGTCTCACTATGACCCAGTGTGACAAAAGACTGCCTCTGCAGAAAAAGATCGTTAGCCCCACCCACTGAATTTGTGCATGTTTCATTTATGAATGACTGACAAATATGCATCACATTATCAGTTTGTTCATGTTAAAACTGTATAATTCAAACTGGGCGAATTTATATGCAATTCAAATACATAAACCTAAATATTTCTGAGTGTATAGAGATTTCTGACTTTTGATCGCAGACTCTGAGCACAGTTCGAGACATTGTTGAGATTTCTTCTGAAACCCTAGAGGAGACACATGTCTTTTTCTCAGCAGGAACATGTAGTTAAAGTCTCCATTTGCTCTTCATTGAATCTAATTGTTCTCTAGGAGAAACAGATATTAAATAAATTCATTTGTGGTTTTTCTTTTCTAAGGACTTCTTAGTTAAAAACATTCATGTCACAAACGTATTTCTGCACAATCATCATTTCTTTTCTCACTAAATGTCTCTTTGATGTGATATTCAACTCCCAGCATGCTTTAGTCTCGCATGTTTAATGCTCGTTCGGTTCGGCCGCTTTCTTGCCTGCGAACGCACACGCCGTCACACAATAAAATTAATAATGTCTGCATAGCAAAACGCGTTCTGCTGCTATGCTGAATTATTCTTGCCAGCTAACTGTTATCTGGTCATGTCTGGCGGCGGTCCAGGCGGCTTTGATCACCTTCATAGTTTAGAATCGGCTCAGCAATGCCACTAAACTGATATCTTTATAGAGAAAACAAAAGATCCATCCGAGACGCTTTCATTCTGTAGCTGCGAACCAATTTTTACATTTTCCAGCATCTGTCTTTTGGTTCCTTTCTGGCTTTTGAAGTTTTCTGTGGCCTAGGGCGTCAAAAAAGTACTGAAAATGACAACTTTTATTCTTTCTCACTGTCTCTTAACACTTTCACAAAAGAACACACAGCGTCCCAAAGTTCGCAGGAACGTGGCACGTTTGAGTTGAGACAATCACACGCGTGCCGCGGGGAGTCTGTGCGTCTTCAGAGTGACTGATAGACAGTCAAACGCTGCAATTTACAGAGAACTAGATTCATAATTAAACAGACATAAAAGTCGTGTGCTTCTGTGAGCCATTTCAAATGAATCTGCTTGTGTGTCCGAAAACTGTTCCACTGTTCTGGTTAAACTTTATGCATGGACAATTCACTAAAAATACACTTTAGTTTATACACTAATTCATGCTGACTGTTGAATATCACATCTGAAGAGTAAAATGATGGTTACGCATGCCAAGAAATAATAAAACTTTAACTTTGTGATTATTGTTCAGCTTTAAGAATAATTTTCCCATAAAGCTTTATTAGGAACTGAGTGAATGAAGAAATGACTGAACTACTCATATAATACTCCTTAGAAACTTCAGGAAACAGTTTTACTTTAATTCAAGTCATCAGTCATCATTATTGCACGCTAAGAAGAAATGACACGACAGTGATATTGCATGTTTTTAACACCGAGTCTGTAGAAAGGAACAATCATTCATTGTAAAAGAAAATAAAAATTATTTTTGTTGTACATAAAACAAAGATTATTGGCAGTAAAGATGATAAAATACTATTTCAGTCTTTCTACTTCGAAACTTGCAGTGTCTTTGCAATTATTTGTGAAATTCACTAGCAGTTTCTGAGTTTCAAAGTTCTCAAAATGAACTCACACATTTCTCATTTAATTTGTCCAAGTTCAAATGATCTGAGCTGACTTTAGTTAGTGTGTAATGTTGCTGTTTGATCATAAACAACATCTGCAAAGTTCAATGCAAAGGGAGATATTTTATTTTACAGAAATCGCTTTTTAAGGACTACAACAAACGACTGGTAGGGACTACAACAAGCTTCTTACCGGGTTAGTGACATCACAGACCCTAAAATTTACATAAACCCGGCCCCTGAGAACACACAACAAAGGGGGTGAGGCCATGTTGGGCTGCTTTAGAGAAGAGGAAGAGTTGTTGTAGTACAGTGTTGTTGACATGCCGTCATTTTACGCCGGACTGCTTCACAAACGAGGGTCAAATCAACGCTGAATTTGCACAAAAGATTAACATGACGGCACATGCTAGTCGATGAGTTGAATCAACTCCACAGCAACTACATACATTTATCCACTAACCATTCAGAAACATCCAGTTTCATTCTAAAAGTTGTAACTTCTTCCTGAGTCTCTCCATCAGTGTCGACTCCGGTTTGAACAATGTAAGGCTGAACACCGTTACTGACAATCCTCATTTTGGCTGCGTGAGATTCTCCAGCTTTGTTGTTGTTGAGCAACCGAAGCGCGAGCTGTTAAAGCTCCGCCCTCTTCTGGAAAGGGGGCCGGGAGCAGCAGCTCAGTTTTTGCTCACACCCAAATAGGGGCAAATTTGACAAGCTATAAATAGATCTGTGGGGTATTTTGAGCTGAAACTTCACAGACACATTCTGGGGACACCAGAGACTTATATTACATCTTGTGAAAAGGAGCGTAATAAGTCCCATGTAACTCTATTCCATTAATTCTCTTGATCTATGAAAGAGTAACTTCTGAGCAATAACATGATACATGCAGCACATGCAATCTCATACAGTTATTATAATGCTGGCTTGAGAAACTCTCAGACTAAAATGAGAGACTGCATGGCCTTAAAACATTCAAACTTTGAGCTTTTAAAGCTACTTCAAACTTTCTGGCTAAGATTTCTCAAGCCAACTTTTTTTTATACCTAGTCTCATACTAGTTGTATGCAATGAAGTTACTTCATATTCTGCACCGCAGATAATTTATACGTGTTTCACTGTTATTTTCATTTGCTCTCTCGGCAGGAAATCAGCCCAGTCCACGTTCGTGACGGCTGCGGTCTGAGCACTATACTCATAACCAAATCACGATACGTGGGCTTTGTGTCGCTGTCCCGGTATCGAGGTTATGTAGCTGTGCTATTGTGCTGCTTTGAATTATTCAAACGTTGTTGTTGAGCAGCTGCTGGGAGAGATGAACTCACACAGCCTACAAATCTGCCTGTGTTTAGTGGCTCGTGTTGCCTCACCGGAAAGCGTCTGAAAGTCTCGGAGATGAGCTCCGCCCATCCGTACAATGAGCAATTAGAGGAGAGAAGTCTTGATGGATAAGATGCTTTTCAGATGGCAGTTGTTCAAAGGAAATGGAGACGGCGGCGCACACCTGTCCAACTGGAAATTATCAACGACACCACATGGATATCAACTCTATAATTTGGAGACAAACCAAAGCGACTTGGAAAGAGCGTGTGGTGGAAAAAGTACAGGGCAGCGACAGGTCTGGAAGTGCCGTTTCTGAAAGCATTTATTAGACGATAAACGCAACAATAGCTAATTGTCAAACTGTCAAGAACGTACAAGCTCTCGCTGGTGCATACGTACAAGTGCTTAATGCAGATATAACTGCAAACACAAAGAGTTTTTACATTGATACTGTCAAACTAACAACAAGAAAACCTGTTGGTGGTACCATGTGGTAATACTATGATATTTTGATTTGTCATTTAATTTACAAAGAAGTACTGCCATGATATTTTGGACATGTACCATGGTAGTACCATGGAGTAAAAACTATGGTACATGGATACAATGTTACTATGCTCAAAGTACTATAGTATTACCATGGTACCATCATTTTTTGGACATGTATTCTTGGAAGTATTGAGTATCATGTAAATAGCATGGTAAATGTCTTTCAGTATCATAGTATAAATCAATGTACCATGATTACCGTTTTCATGGACCAGATTTTACATGGTACTTCAAATACTTTTTGTATTTTTGTATTTAATTTTGCATGTTGAAAGACCATGATTGTACTATGGTATATGTTCAAAAATATAGTAGGGGAGAGCGGGGCGCAACCTAACGCTTTTTGACTTTCTCAGTTTGTGTAAATCTACTTAATGTTCAGAGAATTTCATTTGTTCCACATTAATTTCACACATGTCTGGTACAAATATGTGGCTTTGTTTCATTAATACAGTGTATACTTTTTTCTTTATCTACCCCAAAAGAAGGGAAGGGAAATGTGACAACATGCCCCATAGGTGGGGCACAATGTAACATGTAATGGGGCACGTTGTAACATGACCATACGACAGCTAAAAATGTTATCTGATTTAATTAAAAAAAATATACATGACAATAATTATTTTTTCATATAAAATAATACCATTATTTTTTAGAAATTCAAATTTAAATAATTTTGTAGTTTGACAATGAACACTCTGCAAAACAAAGCTATACAGCACTGGTCAAAACAACGCAGGCAAACAGCTCAAGAAACACATTCAGACATTCAGAAAAACACAGAGCTGAACAAAACACTCCTTTCCCTCTGCTCACAGCTCTCACAGAACACGAGACAAGTAGATGAGACAGTAGCAATGTTGAACATTTCTTGAAATAATATTTTCTAAATGTCCAGATTCTTCCTCTCAGTCTTTTTTCACCTTCCCCCCCCCCCCCATAGTTTCTCAACAGAAATTCATAAAAGTTAATTATGCCAATTATATCAGTAACTGTAGAATAGTATAGTTCTAATAGCGGGGCACATTGTAAAGCAGTGTTGCAACAAACCCTATCTTCGCAACTGGAATTTAGCATTAAAGAACTACCCAAACTGCTAAACAACAGATTGGAGATTAAATATCAGATTTGTCTCATTTTAAATAAACACAAAAAATCTAGATGAAAAATTAGCTTAAGTAAGAAATTTGCTATTGTTAAATAAATGTTCAGTGATATTCAGTTCTGAATTTTGGTGCAATTTTTTCTCTCTATATATATGCTACAAAGAATTATGTAAATAAGGTTGGACATACTTATATATCGAACTTTGGGCATAGTTCTATTATGCAATGAAATAAAAAAAAAATAAAAAAATCAGGCAGTTTAGATTTGCTATATAGTGTATACATATAATGTATGTGCAAGGCGATCATTTGTGTTTATAAAGCATATACATTTGTATTTTTTTTTTTGAAAATGACAGATTGTTTTGCAAGATAAGACCCTTATTCCTCGTCTGGTATCGTTTAAAGCCATTTGAAGCGTTTCAAAGCCATTTGAAAATTACACTGAAACTGTAATTTTGACCTTCAATCGTTTGTTAAGACCACTGAAGTCCACTATAAGGAGAATAATCCTGAAATGTTTTCATCAAAAACCTTAATTTCTTTTCGACCGAAGAAAGAAAGACATGAACATCTTGGATGACATGGGGGTGAGGAACTAATCCTTTAAACTACGCCAGAGTGCGTACACACCTCACGCACCGGATGCCGTGCGCTCAAGGCAGTTGGACATAGTGGTGTATTAGAGGTAAAAAAAATTATATAAATACTGTTCAGTTTCTCGTACAAACCGATCGTTTCGTGTCTTAGGACATCGATGTGTCGTCACGAGCCGCAGGGTTTAATTTGGATTTTTCTGTGCATGTTTTTTTTATTCTCATAGATTGTGTTCCCATTGACATGCATTATACGACTGACAGACTGCAACGGTTGGAGTTAAAAATCATCATTTGTGTTCTACTGAAGAAACAAAGTCACCTACATCTTGGATGCCCTGGGGGTAAGCAGACATACTTATATATCGAACTTTGGGCATAGTTCTATTATGCAATGAAATAAAAAAAAATAAAAAAAATCAGGCAGTTTAGATTTGCTATATAGTGTATATATATAATGTATGTGGATAAAATTGTATATATATATATATATATATATATATATATATAAACCATCCATATTTATTTTTCCTTTCCATTTAGGTTTAAGAAAGCCGGTTCCTGCTATTGCTGCTAAGTGTAAGGGGAGGTTACTAAATACTTGCCACTTTAGCCTATAAAAGCTGTTTGAATGTTTTTTTTAATACCGCACTCAAATGTACTATATTTTCTGGATATTCTAATAAAGAGACATAATTATACAGAAATAATTATACATGGTAATTGTACCATTGCTAAAACAACATCTAATGGTGGCCTAAGTCTTTTGCACAGTGTGTGTGTGTGTATATATATATACATATATATTATACTGGTTATTAAAACATTGCTTAAAGGGATAGTTCACCCAAAAATGAAAATTTGATGTTTATCTGCTTACCCCCAGGGCATCCAAGATGTAGGTGACTTTGTTTCTTCAGTAGAACACAAATGATGATTTTTAACTCCAACCGTTGCAGTCTGTCAGTCGTATAATGCATGTCAATGGGAACACAATTTATGAGAATTAAAAAAACATGCACTCGTGACGACACACTGATGTCCTAAGACACAAAACGATCGGTTTTTGCGAGAAACCGAACAGTATTTATGTCATTTTTTACTTCTAATACACCACTATGTCCAACTGCCTTGAGCGCACGGCATCCGGAGCGTGAGGTGTGTACGCGCTCTGGTGTAGTTTGAAGGATTAGTTCACTTTCCAATACAATTTTCCTGATAATTTACTCACCCCCATGTCATCCAAGATGTTCACGAACGCGGCGCCAGTTCCGTTTTTTCCGTAAGTAGAATAGGGAAGGCATACAGGACATACAGTGTAAGCTTTTTGAAGAATACGGAAAGCGGAAGCACGTGCAAGGCGATCATTTGTGTTTATAAAGCATATACATTTGTTTTTTTTTTTTTAGAAAATGACATTGTTTTGCAAGATAAGACCCTTATTCCTCGTCTGGTATCGTTTAAAGCCATTTGAAGCCATTTGAAGCGTTTCAAAGCCATTTGAAAATTACACTGAAACTGTAATTTTGACCTTCAATCGTTTGTTAAGACCACTGAAGTCCACTATAAGGAGAATAATCCTGAAATGTTTTCATCAAAAACCTTAATTTCTTTTCGACCGAAGAAAGAAAGACATGAACATCTTGGATGACATGGGGGTGAGGAACTAATCCTTTAAACTACACCAGAGTGCGTACACACCTCACGCACTGGATGCCGTGCGCTCAAGGCAGTTGGACATAGTGGTGTATTAGAGGTAAAAAAAATTATATACATAGTGTTCGGTTTCTCGTACAAACCGATCGTTTCGTGTCTTAGGACATCGATGTGTCGTCACGAGCCGCAGGGTTTAATTTGGATTTTTCTGTGCATGTTTTTTTTATTCTCATAGATTGTGTTCCCATTGACATGCATTATACGACTGACAGACTGCAACGGTTGGAGTTAAAAATCATCATTTGTGTTCTACTGAAGAAACAAAGTCACCTACATCTTGGATGCCCTGGGGGTAAGCAGACATACTTATATATCGAACATTGGGCATAGTTCTATTATGCAATGAAATAAAAAAAATAAAAAAAAATCAGGCAGTTTAGATTTGCTATATAGTGTATATATATAATGTATGTGGATAAAATTGTATATATATATATATATATAAACCATCCATATTTATTTTTCCTTTCCATTTAGGTTTAAGAAAGCCGGTTCCTGCTATTGCTGCTAAGTGTAAGGGGAGGTTACTAAATACTTGCCACTTTAGCCTATAAAAGCTGTTTGAATGTTTTTTTAATACCGCACTCAAATGTACTATATTTTCTGGATATTCTAATAAAGAGACATAATTATACAGAAATAATTATACATGGTAATTGTACCATTGCTAAAACAACATCTAATGGTGGCCTAAGTCTTTTGCACAGTGTGTGTGTGTATATATATATACATATATATTATACTGGTTATTAAAACATTGCTTAAAGGGATAGTTCACCCAAAAATGAAAATTTGATGTTTATCTGCTTACCCCCAGGGCATCCAAGATGTAGGTGACTTTGTTTCTTCAGTAGAACACAAATGATGATTTTTAACTCCAACCGTTGCAGTCTGTCAGTCGTATAATGCATGTCAATGGGAACACAATTTATGAGAATTAAAAAAACATGCACTCGTGACGACACACTGATGTCCTAAGACACAAAACGATCGGTTTTTGCGAGAAACCGAACAGTATTTATGTCATTTTTTACTTCTAATACACCACTATGTCCAACTGCCTTGAGCGTACGGCATCCGGAGCGTGAGGTGTGTACGCGCTCTGGTGTAGTTTGAAGGATTAGTTCACTTTCCAATACAATTTTCCTGATAATTTACTCACCCCCATGTCATCCAAGATGTTCACAAACGCGGCGCCAGTTCCGTTTTTTCCGTAAGTAGAATAGGGAAGGCATACAGGACATACAGTGTAAGCTTTTTGAAGAATACGGAAAGCGGAAGCACGTGCAAGGCGATCATTTGTGTTTATAAAGCATATACATTTGTATTTTTTTTTTTAGAAAATGACAGATTGTTTTGCAAGATAAGACCCTTATTCCTCGTCTGGTATCGTTTAAAGCCATTTGAAGCCATTTGAAGCGTTTCAAAGCCATTTGAAAATTACACTGAAACTGTAATTTTGACCTTCAATCGTTTGTTAAGACCACTGAAGTCCACTATAAGGAGAATAATCCTGAAATGTTTTCATCAAAAACCTTAATTTCTTTTCGACCGAAGAAAGAAAGACATGAACATCTTGGATGACATGGGGGTGAGGAACTAATCCTTTAAACTACGCCAGAGTGCGTACACACCTCACGCACCGGATGCCGTGCGCTCAAGGCAGTTGGACATAGTGGTGTATTAGAGGTAAAAAAAATTATATAAATACTGTTCAGTTTCTCGTACAAACCGATCGTTTCGTGTCTTAGGACATCGATGTGTCGTCACGAGCCGCAGGGTTTAATTTGGATTTTTCTGTGCATGTTTTTTTTATTCTCATAGATTGTCTTCCCATTGACATGCATTATACGACTGACAGACTGCAACGGTTGGAGTTAAAAATCATCATTTGTGTTCTACTGAAGAAACAAAGTCACCTACATCTTGGATGCCCTGGGGGTAAGCAGATAAACATCAAATTTTCATTTTTTGGGTGAACTATCCCTTTAAACAACAAAGCTGGTGGTGGCCTAAGACTTTTGTGAAGTACTGCATGTATCCAATTTATAAGAGCTGTGTGATAAAACAGTTTACATTTTGCATCAATATAAATGAAGTTGAGAATCCTGAACTCCATGAACTTGAGAATTTGAGAATCAAGGTACTCAAACATGCTCATTTTAATATTTTTGTGCAAGTTTCATCCCACAAATGAAGGGAGCCAGATGTGGCCTCTTAGTAGTGCTGTATGGAAAGTAGGTTATGATCCACCTGCTCATGTGAGCATTGTGCAGGTCATGAACTCTCTCTGACACTGATGTGTGAATGCACTCAGAAATGCAGCTGAATAATTTGTGAGCTGATGTCTGAAGTAGGACAGCAGGGTCCTTCACCCGCTCTCACCCCAGCTGGAGACAACACACCGATCGGGACATCACGTCAGATATACGCTCGGTTCCAAACCTTGTGAGCTGCCTTGCTGTCTACATAGGCAGCATAGTAATTGAAACGGGACTTCATTTGAAGTGCTCTACATAGGCAGCAGCTCCGCATGGCACACAAACACTCGAGACACACATACACGAGACTTGATTCATAATTGATTTCAATAGAGTTTGACATTATAGCTGTTGCAAAGTTAATGATGTGATGCTCTAAGACAAGTTAAAAACTCAGTGTAGTTTATATTAAACTTTATATTTACAGAGTGTTAAATGAAATGTATATATATATATATATATGATGCTGTATCTTATAATGTTGCTTGATGCATATTTCAATTGATTCAGAGTCTGATGTTAGTAATGTTGATTTGGCAAACGTTTAATTAGATTAAACTATTTTTACTGATACTTTTCACTGCCTCGTTTATGTCAAAATGTGTCTGTGTTGACTTCAGACCCTAGAGGACATTCATTCTACTATAGAAATCATTGTGTTCTTTGTTTTAGGACCCGTTTTTTCCTTTTTCCCTTCATTTGACTCTTGGCGGATGCTGAAACATCACAAAGCTGCAATTCTATATCAGCCGATAAGGTAGAAAGCGTAGAGGACCCAAGGGTCTTCCTGTAATTGGGAATGGATATGGCATGTGTACAGACAGACAAATCAATATACGCAGGAGGATAGCGCTCTAATCAGATAACAAAAATCACCAAAAAATGTTATGCTCTGTTTTCTTCTCATCCTAATAGAAGGTTAAAGGGGAAAAATAAGCCTTTACCACAAACAGAAATAAGCACTTCACACTCAGGAGACGTTCCATTATTCCATTATTCCATTATCAGTGTTTGCACTCTCATGTGAAACCATTTTGCAGAGGCGGCTGATGTGTTAGTCATTCATCTAACTGAGCTATCGGTGCGTGTAAGACAAGAACATCCACAAGAGCTGATAGGATTTTACATCAACGTTCCTCCAACCTCTCGCTTTACACTCGCCCGTCTCTCTAGACAGACCGGACACACCCACGACACTCCACTACGTCTGATTTCATTAGTCAACATCAGGAGACACTTGAGCCTCATAGGGAGGAAGAACTGCAGGTGAGAGATCTTTAACATCTCAATAGATTTTCACAGAAACTGAGAGCAAATGGAGAATTGAGACCCCTGTAATCTCACACACATCTCAACAATGTCTCAGACTTTGTGTCTATCTTTAAGAATTTTAGGGGAAACATCTGAGACAATCTTCATTAGTTGTGAATGAGCAACAGCAATACCATTTCCCTTAATGAAACAATGTATTCAAATTAATTAACTAAGATGTGTAAGAAATATATGGTCGTGGTGATGGAGGAATTCATCATAGTTCATTTGAAGACTTTTATGTTTGAACAGGTTTTACATTACCAGTCAAAAGTTTGGAATAATTAAGATTTTTCTTTTTTACTATTTTTGAAAGAAGTCTCTTCTGCTCACCCAGGCTGCATTTATTTGATTAAAAATACACACACAAAAAAAAGTGAAATATTATTACAATTTAAAAAAGCAGTTTTAATATATGTAATAAAATGTAATTTATTCCTGTGATCAACCTGAATTTTCAGTATCATTACTCCAGTCTTCAGTGTCACATGATCCTTCACAAATCATTCTAATATGATGATTTGCTGCTCAAGAAACATTTCTGATTATTATCAATGATGAAAACAGTTGTGCTGCTCCAAAGTGTAATAATATTTCACAATATTACTGTTGATTAAATAAATGCAGCCTTTGTAAGAAGATACTTTTTCAAAAACTTTTTAAAAAAATCATAAACATTCCAAACTTTTGACAAATAGATGGATGTAAATTAATGACAAATGTCTTTGGGAAGAAGAAGAAGAAGAAAAAAAAGAAAGCATGATGAATTGCACTACTTGGGGAAAAAATCCAAATAGAAATCTTTGGAAAATCAGAAATGTTATTATATTATATTATGTTATGTTATGTTGTTATTATATTATATTATATTATATTAATAACTTTTAAAGGGGACCTATTCTGGTGTCCCCAGAATGTGTGTGTGAAGTTTCAGCTCAAAATACCCCACAGATTATTTATTATAGCTTCTCAAATTTGCCCCTATTTGGGTGTGAGCAAAAACACACAGTTTTTGTGTGTGTCCCTTTAAATGCAAATGAGCTGCTGCTCCCGGCCCCCTTTCCAGAAGAGGGTGGAGCTTTAACAACTCACGCTTCGGTTGCTCAACAACAACAAAGCTGGAGAATCTCACACAGCCAAAATGAGGATTGTCAGTAACGGTGTTCAGCCTTACATTGTTCAAACCGGAGTCGACACTGATGGAGAGACTCAGGAAGAAGTTACAACTTTTAGTATGAAACTGGACGTTTCTGAACGGTTAGTGGATAAATTTATGTAGTTGCTGTGAAGTTGATTCAACTCATCGACTAGCGTCGTCATGTTAATCATTTGTGCAAAACCCGTTATACACAGCATACCTGTTTGCCAAACAGAGTCATACACACCAGGCTAACGTTTATGATTGCTATCAAATGCTGTGAATGTTTTTTTTTTTTCAAAAATATCTCTCAGACAGAAAAGCTCCAATCGAGCTTGTCAGGGTCAACTTACAGGCTATCCAAGCTAACGAGACTCTAAATAGTGTCTGTGCTCGTCTGTGCAGCCAATGACAGAAAAGTCAGCAGTTAACTTTTGCCATGGCGTTAGAACTGATACACCGTTGTCACTTGCAAAAACAAAATGGCAGCGCTGTGGGTGGAAACTTGCAGATTAAGGGGTGGTAATATTATAATAAGATCCTCTTCCTATGTCACTAGGGAAGTGAAATCTGAGCGGCTTGTTTTTTCACATGCTTCCGGAGAAAGCCAAAACAATTTCACATTTTCTAGGTTGGTAGATGCACCGGGGACCCAATTATAGCACTTAAACATGGAAAAAGTCAGTTTTTCATGATATGTCCGATAAAACTATAAGTTATTATTTACATTACATGCATTTTTCTTATAATACGATTCAGTTTGATATGGTTCATTCATATCTTTTACAAGTTTTATACCATAAAATACTTTCATAATATGATGCCTACTGGAAGTATGACATTTATACTGTATGTGTCACACGGGTGGTTGTATAAACACACACAGAGATGAAGATGAAGGCAAATAGATAATATTTAATAAATACAACAGGTAATCCAAACGAACAGAGCAACATACAACACATCCAAGATAATGGACAACTAGACTGAAACAGAACTGAACATATATACAAACACGACACAAAACGAACGTGATTGTGACAGTATGGCGGAAAATATACAAATGTTCTATTGCATCCATATTCTTGTGAGACTCTTCTGATGGGCCAAAAATTCCTCCCAGCCCTCTTCCTCCCTCCCATCTCTGGCATCTTCGCACGTCGTCAGAGAACTTGATTGTTCCCCCTCTTTAATTGAATGTTATCTTCTCCTCTGCGCTATTTCTGCTCAGGCCGTTTGTTCTGATACAGCTGGCCTGCAATTTGCCATGTGAATGGATCTGACGGGGGTGGATGAGCCTCTCGCTCCGTTCGGAGCGCTGTGGAAAAGTCTCGCTGCAGTCTTAATCACCGGCCTCAGCAGCCTTTCATCTAATGTGACAATTAAGATCTCCTCCGGAGTCGAGCTGAAGGAAGAAACACCCTCACAACCTTTTGTTATACCAGCCGGAGGTAGTACGTGTTAACTTCAGCAAGTTCTTCTCAAAGGTTTGGGACTTCATGTATTAACCATTGAACTGAAGAGATACTAATGTCTCATTTTGCTCTCGGGAGGGAATGGGACTCTAATCATGACTCTCTCTCTTTTTTTCAGATTTTCATAATCTTTGAGCTATAAATAACTTTATGCTTCCCCCGAGAGATAAATGAGAAGATAAAGTGTGATCTTGTGGCCTCAGACTGAGTAATTTGTTCTTAATTACAGCTGCTTCACCACAATATCTGTCGTCTGTCTGCAACCTGCAGACCTCATCAAGGTAAGAAGGAATAAATCACAGTTATTATAGTAAATTAAAACTATAACCATAAAAAAATTTTTTTCGATAAATGAAAAAAAAAAGGGGGGGGGGGGGGGGAGGCTTATTTATAATGCATTATAGTCCTTCACGTCTATTGCAATCTCAAAATTCAGGCCAGTTGATAATACCTAGAATATCAAAATCAACCGCAGGTGGTAGATCCTTCTCATATTTGGCACCTAAACTCTGGAAAAATCTTCCTAGCATTGTTCGGGAAGCAGACACACTCTGTCAGTTTAAATCTAGACTAAAAACGCATCTCTTTAACCTGGCATACACATAACACATTATCAATTTACATTTTCAAATCCGTTAAAGGATTATTAGTGTGCATAAATTAGGTCAGCCGGAACCGGGAACACTTCCTATAACACCAGATGTACTCGTTACATCAGAAGAAGAATGGCACCTACGCTAATATTAGTCTTTCTGTTTATCCCGAGGTTTACCGTAGTCAGCCGGATCCGGGCCGTATCCAGGTGAGATCGAGGACCTATATATAATATATTCAGATATATTTTTAAGTCAATAAAATCAACAATGGAAAATATACAAAAAAATACAATAATTAAAACAAATTTAAAATACTAAAATATATATAATAGTATCTCAATGATACTAAAATAACACTATAAATAAATACACAGTTAAATAGTAATAACTAAAAGTAAAGCTAATTCTTTTACCACAAAAAAAAAAAAGTCATTTTTTAAGAAGAAAAAAGTACCCTGGTACCACCATGTTTTCTTGGCACCATGTTTTTGGACATGTACCACATTAATACCACGTTTTTAGACACATACCATGGTTTTTGGGTAAACACTACGGTAACAACATGGTATTTCTTTGGACATGTAATGGTAATGCCATTCATGTTCATGTATACATGAACCCTGCAATACCGTGTTTTTACCATGTCCTATGGTAGTACCCTGAATACCATAGATCTACTATGGTAAATGTCTAAAAACATGGTAGTCCCATGATACTATGACTATGGTAATCAATCAGTACTGTATATATTCAAGCACCACATGATAACCATCACTATATGGTACAGTACCTTTTTGTAAAGTAAAGTTGGCCTCAAAACTGAAAATCTCATGTATTAACACAAGCAGAAAAGATCTACAAATTCCTTTAGTATCATGTTGCTCAGCATTCTAAAACAGACAGATGTGATCGGAACATCTTACTGTATAATAAGACATTTCCACACTGGCCTTTCAGAGCATATATACACTCATTTAATGAACATTCACACTCAACATGCCTTATACGCTCACACATATGCATACAGGAACATGCACATGCTGCTGAGACTTATTTGCAGGTTTTGAATAATTCATAGTTCTTGTTTTTGATGAATAGTGCATCACAGCATATGGAGTTCCTTTGGTCATAGTCAAGGTTCCGAGCGGAACGCGCAGCACCGCAGCAGAATTCCAAACAAGGCTCGTGGGAAGGTGTAGAGGCCAGAGAGATCACAGTGCGGTGGGCCACAAACAAAATGCATCTTTAATTCCGCCGCTGTTTATCCTTCTTTCCTTATTTCCACCATGGAATACAAAAATAATATGGTAATTGCGACTTTTTAGCTCATGATTCAGCGTTTATATCTCAATCCAAACCAGAACCTGTGAGATAAAAAATTATGAGAGAAGAAATGTCTGAATTGTGAGATATAAACTCTCAATTGCACAAAACAAAGTCAGAAAGTCAGAACCTTTTCTTTATTTAGTGGCAGAAACAAAAAACAGAATTGCAAGATGTAAACTCAAAGTTCTAGGGAAAAAAGTCAACATTGTGAGATGTAAACTCAGAATTCTAAGGGGGAAAAAAACAATAGCAAGATGTAAACAGAATTCTGAGGGGGGGAAAAAAGTCTGAATTGTGAGATGTAAACTCGGAATTTTGAAAAAAAGAGATGGAATTGGCAGATGTAAACTTAGAATTTAGAGGAAAAAACGTCAGAATAGCAAGATGTAAACAGAATTCTCAGGGGGAAAAAAAGTCAGAATTGCAAGATGTAAACTTAGAATTCCGAGAAAAAATATCAGAATTGTGAGATGTCCTCAGAATTCCAAGAAAAAAAAGTAAAAATTGCAAGATGTAAACTCAGAATTCTGAGAAAAATGTCAGAACTGCAAGATGTAAACTTAGAATTCCGAGAAAAAATATCAGAATTGTGAGATGTCCTCAGAATTCCAAGAAAAAAAAGTAAAAATTGCAAGATGTAAACTCAGAATTCTGAGAAAAATGTCAGAACTGCAAGATGTAAACTTAGAATTCCGAGAAAAAATATCAGAATTGTGAGATGTAAACTCAAAGTTCTAGGAAAAAAAGTCAACATTGTGAGATGTAAACTCAGAATTCTAAGGGGGGAAGAAACAATAGCAAGATGTAAACAGAATTCTGGGGGGGGGGGTCTGAATTGTGAGATGTAAACTCGGAATTTTGAAAAAAAGAGATGGAATTGTGAGATGTAAACTTAGAATTCCGTGAAAAAAAATGTCAGAATTGCAAGATGTAAACTCAGAATTCCGAGAAAAATGTCAGAACTGCAAGATGTAAACTTAGAATTCCGAGAAAAAATATCAGAATTGCAAGATGTAAACTCAGAATTCCGAGAAAAAATATCAGAATTGCAAGATGTAAACTCAAAGTTCTAGGGAAAAAAGTCAACATTGTGAGATGTAAACTCAGAATTCTAAGGGGGAAAAAACCAATAGCAAGATGTAAACAGAATTCTCAGAGGGAAAAAAGTCTGAATTGTGAGATGTAAACTCGTAATTCTGAGAAAAGTGTTGGAATTGTGAGATGTAAACTTAGAATTCTGAGGAAAAAAATGTCAGAATTGCAAGATGTAAACTCAGAATTCAGAAAGAAAAAATGTCAGAATTGTGAGATGTACTCAGAATTCCAAGAAAAAAAAGTAAAAATTGCAAGGTGTAAACTCAGAATTCAGAGAAAAAATATCAGAATTGCAAGATGTAAACTCAAAGTTCTAGGAAAAAAGTCAACATTGTGAGATGTAAACTCAGAATTCTAAGGGGGAAAAAAACAATAGCAAGATGTAAACAGAATTCTCAGAGGGAAAAAAGTCTGAATTGTGAGATGTAAACTCAGAATTCCGAGAAAAGTGTTGGAATTGTGAGATGTAAACTTAGAATTCAGAAAGAAAAAATGTCAGAATTGTGAGATGTACTCAGAATTCCAAGAAAAAAAAAGTAAAAATTGCAAGGTGTAAACTCAGAATTCAGAGAAAAATGTCAGAACTGCAAGATGTAAACTTGCAATTTTAAGAAAAAATGTCTAAACTGTGAGATAAAAAGTGACAACAACTTTTTTTCTTTTTCTTTTTTTTTTCCGTGGCAGAAACAAGCATTCACGCTGGATGACAAGCTTCAGCACGGAAACGCCCCGGCATGAATTACCTTCAGTGTGAGCGCATTCACTGCAGAGACCGCCCTCAGCGAACATCAAACGCTCTTAATAACAGCGGCAGAGAAAACGCCTCATGCAACTGGCTTCGAGAGCTTTCACAAGAGCTCATTTCCTGCAGGTTAAAGCTGGTGTTTGTCATGTTCAGCTGGGGCTTATCGAGGAGCGGCCGGGTAGGGAGGGATACGGACAATAAGATGCAGAGCTTTAGATTTAGCTCGGGATATGTAGGGATTTGTGAGGTCTGCGTCACGCCAAAAACAAATTGCAAGCCGCAATCACAGGCGGGACTCGTTAACTAGCAGGAAGCTGGCTTGAGTGGGTGGGTTAGTCAGGCGTGTGGGTTGATCCAGGTGTTGTAATAGTAACAGCAGGCCTGTGTTTTCTTGTTTAAGTGTCTAATGACTCATTTCTTGAGTACTAATTGGCCTTGTTTCAATTTGTTTTGTGCACCAGAAATATTCCTCTAATCGTTTTGCTTAACAAACTGTTTTGTAGAAAGAAATCTATACTTGCAATGTATGCTCTTTATTCACTTTATTTCGACTAGATAACTTTTGATGTAAAAACACACTTTTAATCATAGCTTTTGCATGTTTTTGTACTAATTCAGTCCAAGCCAACATGAAACAGCATTTGTACTTCTATAATGTGATGCAATTCTGAGTGAACCAGGATATTCAATGAGAACAAAATGTAGGTCAGGACTTGATTTTATCCATCGGGAGCTGATTGAATTGAAAAAAAGTAGCGGTTACATACCAGCATGAGGGTCTAGAGAGTTTTCTGTGTCGGGTGTTCAGTTGGAAGTATGCGACTTGCATCTTAAGCTAATTACCTGACCTGTAAATGCCATGTGACTGATCACTCTATATTAGAAGGAAAAACACAAGTCTGTTTCATGCTGTTAGAAAGCCCTTCAAAAGCCCTGTTTCAAATTATGAGACTTGCAAAGAAATCATTTTGTCAAAACACATGGCTGCTTTTAAATGGCTGTCAATAGAGAAAGATGTTATTTTCCCTCAAAATGATGTAGTTACGACATCATGGCTTGGTGTCTGGCAAAATGGAAAGTTATTTTGTACATTCAAAAAGAAAGTGCATATACATATAAACCAAAAATTATTCAGACATTTTTTATATTTTTCATATAATTTTACTAGTGGGACACTATAGTTCATTTATGTAAGTGAAGATAGCAAAATAAAGTAAACTGTGACATATTATACCCAAAAATTCTTCATACAGTGGACTACCAGTAAAAATGATAAAAATTTGTAACCAAAAATTATTCAGACACTTTGACCTGACCATGTTTTGCTTAAGTGTTATCTGACATAATTTTTTTCTGACAGTTTAACTTTGAGATCTTGTCATATTTTATTACCATTTTTTAAACTATAGTGAATAAACTGTATTAATGAATTAAATGTTCAAGGCGTCTGAATAAATTATGGTTTGACTGTATTCCTCTAGAATAATCTGCACTGATTAATCCTGGTAAGAACAGGAATTGCAGGTTATTTTAGGTACTCACATAGCATTGCATTTGGATAAAATTTTATTTTTATTTTTTCAGCTGGTTAGAGAGTAAATAATTGGACATTAATTGGTTAAAGAGCAGCCACTTTTAAATGTGCGTCCTAATAGTCATAAATAGCATGCAAGAATTCCCAAACTGTTGAAAACAGCCAAAGACTCCCAGATGATCTACTTATTTTGTGGATTTTTAAAGTGCATGCTCTTTTGGCTAATATTTTCTACAGTCCCTTAAAGGATTACTTCACTTTAAAATGAAAATTACGCCAAGCTTTACTCACCCTCATGCCATCCTAGGTGTATATGACTTTCTTCTTTCTGATGAACACAATCAGAGATATATTAATAAATATCCTGACGCATCTGAGCTTTATAATGGGAGTGAAAGGGACCAACGAGTACGAGCTAAAGAAAGTGCATTCATCCATCATAAGCGTACTCCACACGGCTCCAGGGGGTTATAAAGGCCTTCTTTATAAAATATCAGAATTGCAAGATGTAAACTCAAAGTTCTAGGAAAAAAGTGAACATTGTGAGATGTAAACTCAGAATTCTAAGGGGGAAAAACCAATAGCAAGATGTAAACAGAATTCTCAGGGGGAAAAAAGTCTGAATTGTGAGATGTAAACTCAGAATTCCGAGAAAAATGTCAGAACTGCAAAATGTAAACTTGCAATTTTAAGAAAAAATGTCTGAGCTGTGAGATAAAAAGTGACAACAACTTTTTTTCTTTTTTTTTTTTTTCCGTGGCAGAAACCAGCATTCACGCTGGATGACAAGCTTCAGCACGGAAACGCCCCGGCATGAATTACCTTCAGTGTGAGCGCATTCACTGCAGAGACCGCCCTCAGCGAACATCTGACGCATGTTAAATATGGATAGTTTCTGAAGCGATGCGTTTGTGTAAGAAAAATATCCATATTTAACAACTTCTAAAGTAAAATATCTAGCTTCGGCTTCTAACTTACGAAGAAAGTCTAAAACTCTTGCAGTTCAAAACGCCTTCCGTATTTAACTTACGAAAAATGACATGACATCAGTTACGCTTTTTTTGTATGTTGAATATGGAAGGCGACCTGGCGGAAGCTAGATATTTTACTTTAGAACTTGTTAAATATGGATATTTTTCTTACACAAACGCATCGCTTCGCTTCAGAAGGCCTTTATTAACCCCCTGTGTGGAGAACGTTTATGATGGATGAATGCACTTTCTTGAGCTTCAAACTCGTTGGTCCCGTTCACTGCCATTATAAAGCTTGGATGCATCAGGATATTTATTAATATAACTCTTATTGGGTTAATCAGAAAGACGAAGTTCCTATACACCTAGGATGGCTTAAGGGTGAGTAAAATTTGGCAAATTAAAATGAACTAACAGGTGAACTGTGCCTTTAAGTGTCTTGATGAAAGACTGTGGGCCCTATCATACATCCGGCGCAATGCGACGCCAGCCGGGACGCAAGTGTTTTTTGCCCGACGCAGTTATCATCTTCACGTCCAGCACCACGTTGTTCAAATAGCAAATGCACTCGCGCACATCTGTTCGCCCATGGGCGTGCTGGTCTGAAAACGAGGTGTGTTCAGGCGCATTGTTGGCGTGTTGCTATTTTGAGCCAACTTAAAACGACTGCGTCATTGACCAACAAAAACCTGGTTTAAAGATAGTGGCGCAATATTTTTTTTAATTTTTGTTATTTAAAGGACGTGTTAATAATATACGCAACGCGTGTACACTCTGCTTGTTACACACACAAGGCCACGCAGCAGCACACAAACATGCCAAATATTAAAAATAAAAGGATTACAGTGTAAAAGATTATAATTGTGTACATAAAGACAAAAATGCTTACATGTCATAATGGATAGTCATTGCATGTATCAGAATTACCTCTTTGCAGTATTGACGAATGAAATTGGCTAATTATTTGACCAATTGTGGCAATACACACATGTATTTAAACTGACTCGTCAGGTTGAGGGTGTCTATATTCCACCATGTAAATAGTGAATCTGCCATGGTGCAAGCACATCTGGCTTTTAAAGTTAATGAGAGATGAGACTCTCATTAGTTTATTGCACATGACGCCCAAAACACACCCATGACTCATTAAGAGACTAGGTACAACCCTTTTGAAAAAAAAATTCTGTCGTTAAACTAGCAAAAGTGGATTTGGACACGCCCTAAGTGCACCTGCGCCATGCGCTTAGATCGTTAAATAGGGCCCTGCGAGTTATCGAGTGGAAGCATCATTCTTCCAGTGAGTCTTTATTATTATTCTATAAAGTTTAGCTGCCTGTTTTCTTGGCTGTAAAGTAAAGTGCATGAGCTCAAGGGTTCACGCAGATGCAGTGAAGGAGACAAACCATGTTTAATGAATGAAGCATTATTCCAAGCAAAATTAATTAATATTTAAACTTTATAACTATTTGCCATCTGTTCAGATCAATGCAGATGCCTTTAATTGCACATGTGGAGCTTTTCATGCAAAATCCTATAGCACTGCAGTAAAATCTTTTTAGCACCATCTAATCAAAGCGTAATAATGTCCCCGCGTGAATGCTTGGGAATGCTCGTGAACATTCACCTGTGTCTTTGGCAGCTTAAACGTTCCTGTAATATCCTTCCTGATATTTTCAAACTCTCCTTGTGTAATGGAGGGAGATGATCCGATTTGCCATCCGTGATCTATCAGCGTTTCCATCTGTGTTGGCCATGCGTTTTAGCCCACATTTACATTAATAACTCTCTCCCAGAAAGACAGAATTACTTTGGGGCTTTTTAACGACGCCAGACAGAAATTCGATTAAGATTAATTCGAGCCGAGCAAGCAATTTTGGGGGAGGTTAGAAGCAATTTCTCCGCACATCATTGGCCACACAATGCCTCTAATGCTGTGAACGTAGAGGCCTCTGTATTACCGACGCTCCATCTACCGTTTCCATCTGCACACCTCTGTTATTCTCAGAAGAAAACCCCATTACCCCTCCTAAACTCCTTTCAAACTTTGATGCACATCCCGCAATTAAAAACCTGCATTGCATTATTGGAAAAGGAATGAGACTTTTGGGTCCTTCACTGAAATCAGAGGAAAGAGATAAGAGAACCGCTGTGTTCACAATAGCATGCTATTCTTGCAGTATGAATTCTGTGTATCATATGCACATTTTCTGTATGCATACAATGCAATTCATTACAATGAACTCAAACTGAAGTTCCTTTTCTCTTTCTAGACTCATTATTCAATCAGACTAAATAAAGCTGAAGTGTGTAATTTTTTTAAGTTAAAAAATGCAGGTCGCATTTAATATGCAGAGAAAAATAGAAGAAACAGCTGTTATTTTTGCAGTTCCATTTGGTGACACTAAAAGTGCAGAATTGCACCTAAAAGACATTTGTAAACACACTGTGATTAAAAATGCACTATTTTTAAATGTCTGTCAATGCATATTGTTTTACATAAAACTTTGGTGTAAGAGCTTTTTTAATGTTTTAGAAAAACGTCTCTTCATACCACCAACCCTGCGTTTACTGTATTAAAAAATACAATAAATACAATGAAAATTGTGAAATATTATTACAATTTAAAATAGCTGTTTTCTATGTGAATATGTAGTAAACTGTCATTTATTCCTGTGATCAAAGCTGAATTTTCAGTATCATTACTCCAGTCTTCAGTGTCACATGATCCTTCAGAAATCATTCTAATATGCTGATTTGCTGCTCAAGAAACATTTCTGATTATTATCAATGTTGAAAACTGTTGCGCTGCTTCAAATTTTTGTGGAAACCATGATATATATATATACACACACATAAATATACACACAACCTGAATTCCGGAAATGTTGGGACGTTTTTTACATTTGAATAAAATGAAAACTAAAAGACTTTCAAATCACATGAGCCAATATTTTATTCACAATAGAACATAGATAACATAAAAAATGTTTAAACTGAGAAATGTTACAATTTTATGGACAAAATGAGCTCATTTCAAATTTGATGCATGCTACGAGTCTCAAAATAGTTGGGACGGTGGCATGTTTACCATAGTGTAGCATCTCCTCTTCTTTTCAAAACAGTTTGAAGACGTCTGGGCATCGAGGTTATGAGTTTGGTGTTGAAATCTGGTCTCATTCTTGCCTAACATAGGTTTCCAGCTGCTGAAGAGTTTGTGGTCATCTTTGACGTATTTTTCTTTATAGGTGAAAGATCTGGACTGCAGGCAGCATATGTTGCTCTAAAACTTTTATATACCTTTCAGCGTTTATGGTGCCTTCCAAAACATGCAAGCTGCAAGCTGATAACACGCTGGAAGGTCTTCCTCCTCTTTAGCCCGGAGGACACGGTGTCCGTGATTTCCAACAAGAATGTCAAATTTGGACTTATCTGACCATAGAACACTTTTCCACTTTTTCACATGTTCTTGGCCCACAGGACACGACAGCGCTTCTGGACCATGTTCACATATGGCTTCCTTTTTGTATAATAGAGCTTTAGTTGGCATCTGCAGATGGCACGGCGGATTGTGTTTACCGACAGTGGTAAGTATTCCTAGGCCCACTTAGTAATGTGATTAACACAATCATGGCGATAAGTGATGCAGTGTCATCTAAGGACCCAAAGACCATGGGCATTCAATAAATGTCTTCGGCTTTCTCCCTTACGCACAAAGATTTCTCCAGTTTCTCTGAATCTTTTGATGATGTTATGCACTGTAGATGATGAGATTTGCAAAGCCTTTGCATTTTGACATTGAGGAACATTGTTTTTTATTAGTTTCTAGATGTTCTCCCAGCTGAATCTTTTCAAAATGTCTTGCTTTTTCAGCCATTTGTTGCCCCCGTTCCAACTATTTTGAGACCTGTAGCAGGCATCAAATTTAAAATGAGCTCATTAAGTGGATAAAAGTATAAAATTTCTCAGTTTAAACATTTTTTATGTTATCTATGTTCTATCGTGAATAAAATATTGGCTTGTGTGATTTGAAAGTCTTTTCGTTTTCATTTTATTCAAATTTAAAAAACGTCTCAACATTTCCGGAATTCGGGTTGTATATATATATATATATATATATATATATATATTCATGTAAACATGGTCATTTTTAATTTGTGAAACGAAATTAAACCAGCTCTCTGCTGGTTATAAACATGCACACGTTTCTTTCACTTTCCAGAGATTTTCAAAAAGGTCATCCCTGACCGCGAGAGATACATTGCTTTGCTTAATACAGATCACCTGCCTTTGATGGATGATTTATCACGCCAAGCCCGCTGGAGAGATATGAGCAACGGTTCAAGTTATGCCTCCCTGTATTCTCCAATGGCCCGCATTATGATGCTGTTTAAAGCAGATTCCTCGGGCTAGAAGGACTATCTGCCATCCGATCTGTCTCCTTCCATCAGACCCCTGCAGAAATCAAAGACGGGTCTCAGACGGCATGGGACGGACAGACGGAGCTGTGCGGACGGGTGTTAGCACTAAATATGAGTTGACCCCTGACGGTAATGGGCTCTCACTGGGTGTCGCAGAGTAATTTATCTGCCAGCGAGGTGACATGGAGAGTAAATGTTTGTCTTGGGTCTGTGTTTACACTGTTTACTCAAGCTTATGAGCAATAGGGATCCTGAAGACCCATCTCTCCTGCTTTATCTCTCTCTCTTTTGTCCTGTATCTTACATTCCCACTGGCAAGGTGTCGAGACCTATTACACTAAATGAGAAATAGCCCATTTCATTATGATACAATAGGGTAATTTATAACTCTATTTTTATGTAGATACTTAGTACTAATCACATTTTGGCCAATTAAATAAGGGATAGTTCATCCAAAAATTACCATTCCGTCTTTTACTCACCTTCATCATTTTTTCCTTCTGTTTAGCAGAAGATCCTGGGGGCTGTTTTCTATATAATCATATTAATATATCTATAGTCTATATATCAGGTCTTCTGAAGCCATATGATAGCTTGTGCAAGATAAACACTGCACAAGATTTTTAAAAAAAAGAAAAGTTTTTGAAAGAAATTTAGACTTTTATTCAGCAAGGATGCATTAAATTGATCAAAAGTGACAGTAAAGAAATTTATAATGTAACAAAAGTTTCTATTTCAAATAAATGCTGTTCTTTTGAACTTTCTGTTCATCAAAGAATACTGAAAAATAAAATTAATCATCATTTCTTGAAAAATTTGAAGGAGCACAACTGTTTTCAACATTGATAATAATCATACATTTTTTCTTGAGCAGCAAATCATCATATTAGAAGGATTTCTGAAGGATCATGTGACACTAAAGACTGGAGTAATGATGCTGAAAATTCAGCTTTGATCACTGGAATAAATTACAGTTTACTATATATTCACATAGAAAACAACTGTTTTAGAATTTTATCAAAAACGTTAAAAATATTGTACTGACCCCAAACTTTTGGGGCGACAGTTTCAGTTCTCATTCACTTTCATTTTATGGAAGCTGTGAAATCATGAAATAGTTCATTAACACTCACAATTCGCAATTCTGACTTTATAACTCGCAATTCTGACTTTATATCACGCAATTCTGACTTTATATCATGCAATTCTGACTTTATATCATGCAATTCTGACTTTATATCTCGCAATTCTGACTTTATATCACGCAATTCTGACTTTATATCTCACAATTCTGACTTTATATCACACAATTCTGACTTTACAACTCGCAATTCTGACTTTATATCACGCAATTCTGACTTTATATCTCACAATTCTGACTTTATATCACGCAATTCTGACTTTATATCTCACAATTCTGACTTTACAACTCACAATTCTGACTTTTTATCTCACAATTCTTACATTACAACTTGCAATTCTGAGAAATAAAGTCAGAATTGTGAGATAAAAAGTCACAATTACCTTTATTTTTTATTTAGTGGTGGAAACAAGCTTCCATAGAATTCACCCTTCCTAATTTTCCAATTTTGGATTTCAAATTGCAAACGTTCTTTATATAAAGCTTACAGTATGTGTGTTTCATTACTCAAATGATCATTATCATTGTGATTTGATTGACAGATGCTTTTATTCAAAGCAACTTGCAGTGCATTCAAGACATATATGTCATGACTAATATCATTTCACAAAACCACAAGGCAGAGAAAATCATCAGACATTATTGAGTTCAAATTAGCACAGTGATGAGAACCTGAAGGAGTCGAGATGAAAATGATTAAATAATTTGGCATCATATCTCTTTGTTCACTTGGTTAATCAAGTATGAAACCCGCTCGCAGCATTGGCCTCCTGACCTTGAAGCGAAATCGTTGAAATCACTCCATATCTGGCTGGAGAAATTGTGTTTTCACGTGTTGAGAATGAGAAAGTGCTTTTAGCCGGGTGTGTGTTTAATACCAGCCCTGCAGCAGAGCGCGAAGATTCACTTCAATATCCGTTTCTGTTGACACTCTAGTGCTGTTCATATCTCAGTGTGAGACGCTCCGACAATTTATCAACAAACATCCATATTCTCTGGCGCGGGGCTCCGGGAGCGTTGACTTTTAAAGTTAAGAGTCGGGCCGAGAGCGTCCGCACCGCCGGAGCTCCCAATGCAAGCAATTAGGAGAGCCAGAGCTACTAAAGAGCTTTCGCAGAGATTCGCTCCAGCGACCAGGAGCACAGAACTACAGCGAACGCCACTGAGAATCGAGCAAGACCGACGTTGAGAAAAGACCAGCCTTTTCAAAAGCGTATCTAGAGGGACCTAAGAACATCATTTTTCATTTCATTATGGCAGCGGCCTCTCCTATCGGCATGATCAATAGCCGCATGCGTGTAATTTTGGCCATAATAACGAGACCCCGACGCCGTCAGATTCTCATTCTGTTTGGCTTTGAGGAATAACAAGGTTGTTAGTTGAGAAAGGTTACACTGATTAATATCTTTTTCTCTTATCTGTGGATGAATTCTCAATAATGGTATTCGATTCACGTCATCGCTGAAATCTTGCGAGCAGAAAAGGGGGTCGACTTTGAATTATTCATGTGTGTTCAACGAGGTGGGCGATGCATTTAGACCTGTCCTGTTGCTCTTTAAAGAATAATGATGAATCTGTGTTTTGACACCCAACAGAAATTCTCAAGGTGAATGTTTTTATGAACATATGATGAAAAGACTCAAAAGATTTCTAAAGCAGAGGTCATGTGTGAACTATTAAATGTTTGCTTAAAAGAGAAAACCATGAATTTAGAACAATATTGTTAATATTGATGATTTCCTTTCATATATTCAGATTTGTTGAATGAACTACATATTCATTCATATAAAACTCAGATATATAGACCCAAATCTAATTCATATGTGATTATACGTGTGTGTGTGTGTGTGTATATGTGTATCTGTATATATATATATATATATATATATACACGTGTGTGTGTGTGTGTGTGTGTGTGTATGTATGTGTGTATGTATACATATATAGTGATGATACAATAATGATTCAATGTACATATTACATTTCTTAAAAAGTGTCACATCACTTTCTCCCATTAATATAATGTCCAATTAATATAATTAATATCTGATTATTTGTGTTGATATAGACTTAGTAAAAACAAAAATGTAGAAAAAAGTCCCCCTGAAATCAAAACTTACGTTTTTTAGCTTTTAGTATGAATATGTTAGCCTTAAGGTTATGAATAAGCTGGTGTGTTCCAAAACAATGACAAAATTCACATTTAGGAGATATAAGCATTCAAAACTTACAGTCTCTCACTTCCGCTAAAATGGATCATGGATTTTCATGACATCACCACGGACTTCAGCTTCTCATCAAATCTTCTGTCCAATCAAATGCTCTCTAGAATCTGAAGCATCCCGTCCCCTACATTATAAACAGACGCTGAAGCTGCGGCTGAAATCGGTCACTTGTTCACACATCTACTATTTTTTACATGAATGGCACACAGTGCACTATATAGGGGGTAGGGAACAATTCAGACAGTGTAAATATGCTTTCCATTGAGGCAAATGAAGTCTGGTTTCACGTTAACCGCCGTAGCGCGAGCAGTCTGCTCCGGTCCAGAGACACGATAACACAGAGCGGATCGTATGCGCAAGTCGGCGCATACCCCAAAATGTATCGTACCCAATTGAATTCTGCAAAGAATTTTAAAGCAATATGGAGGAGATTAGGAGGAGAAATGGTTAGAGATTAGATAGAAACTGAGGCTTTACCAAGCTCAACAGCTCTGGCTGAGCTGTGATATAAACAAAACGGTATTGGCTATTTTAAAAAAGGGGAGGAGCTGTTCGATATGTCCCGCCCTGTCTTCCTGTTTCAGTTTAAATTACGTCAACACATTGAATAATGCTGCATGTTCCAAGGCACTTCAGTGGGCCTTTAAAGTCGACAAGTATGATTCTTTTCAGTTTGATTCATTGATAATTTTGATTCATTTGAGTCAGATTCACTGATGCATCTGCATATTTCAATGGTCCACTTAAGACATTCTACTAACTATAAGTAACTTTGTAACTCCATGTCAACTAGCAGTCATTAGAGTATTAGTAGACTGTAGGGATGCACACTGGTATCGGTATCGGGCCCAATACCAAGCTCATGTGCTTGTACTTGTAAAAATACCCCCAATACCATAGACCGATAGGCTACCTCACGTGACGTAACTGACAGAATTTTCCGTGCACAGAGACACCGACGGCAGCAGCAGAAACAATGTCAGCCTCAGGGGTGTGGGAATACTTCAAAATGAATGATGACAACACACACATTGAGAACTGCATGCTTTTCATCACAATTCGTTATCGATTAGTGAAGGCGGGATAGGCGGAATCATGCTAAATGACACAGACCTCTCTCTTTCTTGTGCGCGATCCCACTTCTCTCAGACAGCGCAACTGCACACAAAGTTGTCAAAATGTCCATTGTGTGGAGTACCTCATGTAGATACAGTCAGTTATGGCTTAAGTGGAGGTAAACATTTGGGTGAAAACAGGATATGTGTCAGTTTCCATGGATTCGGTCTTAAATGGACCGTAGCCTATATTTGTCATTAATGTTAATAAAACAACAAAATATGTTAAATAAATGCATACATGGTAAATAAACCTACTGTATCTTAAAAACAAGTTTATTTAATTTGTATCTCTATAGTATTTGTTGTATTGTTTGTAAATTTCTTTTTATATAACAACAATTATATATATTAGTAATTATGCCCTTTGAAGGTTATTGGACACTGTGAAATTTTTGTTCTTTAAGTTTGTGACAAGCACATAAAAAATATTACTTTTTTTATTAGACTAATAATAAAGAAGCTGTCCTACATTCATTAGTCTCACTGTGTTGTGCTTGAAAAACTGCCACATAAAAAAAAAAAAAGTCAGAGAGAGAGAGAGAGAGAAATTAATAAATGTATAGGCATCGGTATCGGTGAGTACCAGAAAAAAAGTATCGGTACTTGTACTCGGTCCTTAAAAAATGGTATCGGTGCATCCCTAGTAGACTGTCTGCTTAATATCTGCTAACACTTTATTTTGATGCTCCCCAACAGACATTCTACTGACTATTTTTACTGACTTTACAAGTACGTCAACTCATTCTACTAACCTGAACCCTGAACAGTCTATTAATACTCTAACGAGAGTTAGCTGACATGTAGTTGCAACATTATAGTCAACAAAATGTCTAAAGGAGACCATCAAAATAAAGTGTAATCCTAATTCTTGCATTAAACATTGTGAATCTATTTGTGCAACTGAAATGATGGTTCATCTGTTTGATAAAAATCACTCCTGAAAGCTATTTCACAGTAAATATGTGAAGAACAAATTACCAGAGCAAACAATATCGACAGATATCTCATCAAAAGGCTGAAAAGTATAATTATTTCCGCTATATCGCCGAGCCCTAGTAACAGATTGTGTTTTACATTGATGCACTGGAGTTCCTTGGTCAATTTACAAGAGATGTGGGAGTGTTGAGCTGTTGTGAGTCACACACACACACACACACACACACACGTGTTTGACGGGCCAGATGGTGTGTGTTATTCTTGTTTTCCCGTCGCTCCCACTGTTTTTCATATGCGCAGCGGTGCAGCTCCAGACGAGCTTCTGTTTCAAAGCGAGTGTTGGTCGGTCAGAGCAGCAAGGGAGGCCTATGAAAACAAATGTCTTTATTAGATTATCGTCTCGGCCCCCGCTCGCCTCTACCTGTCTGAGTGTGGCCGGTGCAAGCAAAATTAAATTGTTATGATATCCCAGCATCATCTCCATTAGCCCCGGGCCTCGCCGCCATGGATCACTGTAATACCTGGTAAGGAGTAAACAGGAATTATGGCGTTTATGTGACCGGTTACACATTCCTCCTCACGGGCTGATATTTATGAAGCTTGCTTCCACCACAGAATAAAAAAAATGTAATCTCACAATTGCAAGTTAGAAACTTGGATGCATGTTTTTTTTTTCCCTCAGAATTCTGACACTGCGTCCGAAAATGCCTACTTCCATACTATATAGTAGGTGATAAACAGTATGTGAGCTGAGTAGTATGTCCGAATTCATAGTATTCATAAAACAGTAGATGAAAAGTACTCGGATGACCTACTACTTCTGCCGAGATTCTAAAGTGTGCATCTGATGGACACTTTACTATCCCATGAGGCCACGGGAGAGGATTTGTGAATGACAGTGAAGCAACGCAACTGACACTACGGTAGATCACATGATAATGACAACATGGTTGATGTAGTGATTTTGGATGCAGCTTGAGTTTATATCCTGCAATTTTGACTTTTTTTTTTCTCTGAATTCTGAGTTTACATCTTGCAATTCTGACTTTTGTTCTTGGAATTCTGAGTTTACATCTTGCAGTTTATACTTTCGTTCTTGGAATTTTAAGTACATCTCAATTCTGTCTTTTTCTCTCAGAATTCTGAGTTTACATGTTGCAATTTTTACTTTTTTCTCTGAATTCTGAGTTTACATCTTGCAATTTTGACTTTTGTTCTTGGAATTTTGAGTACATCTCAATTCTGTCTTTTGTTCTTGGAATTCTGAGTTTACATCTTGCAGTTTTTACTTTCGTTCTTGGAATTTTAAGTATATCTCAATTCTGTCTTTTTCTCTCAGAATTCTGAGTTTACATCTCACAATTTTTACTTTTTTTCTCAGAATTCTGAGTTTACATCACACAATTTTGACTTATTTTCCTCAGAATTCTGAGTTTACAGCTTGCAATTTTTACTTTTTTCTCTGAATTCTGAGTTTACATCTCACAATTTAACTTTTGTTCTTGGAATTCTGAGTTTACATCTTGTAGTTTTTACTTTTGTTCTTGGAATTTTAAGTACATCTCAATTCTGTCTTTGTTCTTGGAATTCTGGGTTTACATCTCGCAATTTTTACTTTTTTTCTCGGAATTCTGAGTACATCTCACAATTCTGACTTATTCTTGGAATTCTGAGTTTGCATATCGCAATTTTTACTTTTTTTCTTGGAATTCTGAGTTTACATCTCACAATTCTGACTTATTTTCCTCAGAATTCTGAGTTTACAGCTTGCAATTTTTACTTTTTTCTCTGAATTCTGAGTTTACATCTCGCAATTTAACTTTTGTTCTTGGAATTCTGAGTTTACATCTTGTAGTTTTTACTTTTGTTCTTGGAATTTTAAGTACATCTCAATTCTGTCTTTGTTCTTGGAATTCTGGGTTTACATCTCGCAATTTTTACTTTTTTTCTCTGAATTCTGAGTACATCTCACAATTCTGACTTATTCTTGGAATTCTGAGTTTGCATATCGCAATTTTTACTTTTTTTCTTGGAATTCTGAGTTTACATCTCACAATTCTGACTTTTGTTCTTAGAATTCTGAGTTTACATCACACAATTTTTACTTTTTTTCTCGGAATTCTTAGGACATCTCACAATTCTGACTTTTGTTCTTGGAATTCTGAGTTTACATCTTGTAGTTTTTACTTTTGTTCTTGGAATTTTAAGTACATCTCAATTCTGTCTTTGTTCTTGGAATTCTGAGTTTGCATCTCGCAATTTTTACTTTTTTTCTCGGAATTCTGAGTTTACATCTCACAATTCTGACTTTTGTTCTTGGAATTCTGAGTTTACATCTCGCAATTTTTATTTTTTTCTCTGAATTCTGAGTATGTCTCACATTTCTGACTTTTGTTCTTGGAATTTTGAGTTTACATCTCAATTCTGTCTTTTGTTCTTGGAATTCTGAGTTTACATCACACAATTTTGACTTATTTTCCTCAGAATTCTGAGTTTACATCTCGCAATTTTTACTTTTTTCTTCTTTCAATTCTGTCTGTTGTTCTTGAAATTCTGAGTTTACATCACACAATTTTTTTTTTTTTTCTCGGAATTCTTAGTACATCTCACAATTCTGACTTTTGCTCTTGCAATTCTGAGTTTACATCTCGCAATTTTTTACTTTTTTTCTCCAAATTCGGAGTTTACATCTCGCAATTTTTACTTTTTTCTTCTTTCAATTCTGACTTTTGTTCTTGGAATTCTGGGTTTACATCTTGCGATTTTTTATTTTGTTCTTGGAATTACTGTACATGTTGCAATTCATTGTTTTTCTTTGCCATGGAATAATAATAAAAAAAAAAGGTAGGCTGATTGCATTTTTTTTTTTAATCTCACAATTCTGTCTTTTTTGGGACTTTTTTATTTTTTATTTTTATTTTACATTTTTGCACAATTTTTAGTAATTGCAATTTTTTGAATGGAATTAACATTGAACCAATTCAAAGTGAATAAAGACAGTTTTCTTCTGTGGAGCTACTTACAGCTGAATTGAACTCATTTCATAATTGATGAACTTTACAGTTATTGAACTGAACAATCAATGTTGAACTGGCTGAATCAATAGCTGAATGATGACACTATTGTCTTCTGTAGAGCTGCTTATAGCTGAATGGAACTTGTTTCATAATTGATGAACTTTATAGTTATTGAACTGAATCAACACTGAACAGCTTAATATCGACACTATTGTCTTCTGTAGAGCTGCTTATAGCTGAACTGAATTTTGTTTGCACCATTGCATCATTTTTATCACTGTGAAGCTGCTTTGAAACAATCTCTATTGCATAAAATGCAATATAAACAAAGGTGAAATGACTTTTTATCTAACATTTCAGACTTTTTCTCACAATTGCTAGTTTGTATCTCACAATTTTGAGTCTATATCTCTATATATCATTTAAACTTTTAAACTCAGAATTGCAAAAAACAAAAAAAGAGTCGAAGAGAATTGTGAGATAAATAGTCGTAATTACCCTTGTTTATTCCGTGGCGGAAACAAGTTTTCATAGCTTTTAACCTCCACGCTTTTTACAGTGAAGAGCCATTTAAAGGTCTATCTGTGTTGACAGCATCAATAAGAGCAGCGATATCATCATAGCGCCGGCTGGGTGGTGAAATAAAGGAAAATGAAACATCCAGCTGACATCTGCACAGCCTGCAGCCTAAACAGGAGCATGCGTGTCGGCTTGTGCTCACGACACTGGTAATCCAGCTGATGATGAGAAATGCTCTGAGAGGAAAGAGCTTATTGAATGAAGGGAATGTATATGCCCTCTCAGGCTCCCCTGACACCATGATATATCTCGACGAAAAGCATGTTGTGATTGTGGCAAGTGTTCGCTTCTCATCTGATCGTGTTTAGAGCCGCTTCCACACCGCTGGGGAAAAACCTTTCAGAGCCAATCAGGACGAGCGAAAGGGAACAATGAAGGCCACAGCGTCTTTTTTCACCAGATTACTGGCTTTAGTGCAGTGGATATGTGACTTATAATATTAGTTTGAGTCTTTTTTTATAATGTGAAGTGTTTTTTTTTTAAAGAAATTAATACTTTTATTCAGCAAGGATGCATTAAATTCATCAAAATTGGCATTAAAGTACACATGAAATCAAAATTGACCTTATTTATTTTGTTAGCTCAAATTGTTAGTTTTCTAGTGAACAATTCATCCGTGCAAGTCAATTCACACAAAAAAATTGTTTGGCTTCATAATATTTAATCGAAATCTGAAAATGCTCCTCCCCTCTGCAACGGTGTCCCTTCTCTAATGACGTCAGTTTGACGGTTTGGATTGAAAACGCGTAAACCGCTCTCCTCCAACGGTTAGTCTGCTATGAGCGAGAGATGGAGAGGAGGAGCGCTAAAGTAAAACTCTGCCCTCTATTCAATATTTTGTTTCACTTGGAAATACATCACAACACTGGAGAAAAGCCGTTTGCAACTTCCGGTTCACGCGGACTTTAAAACATTTATAATGTTCCAAAATGATTCTATTTCAAATAAATGCTGTTCTTTTGAACTTTCTGTTCATCAAAGAATCCTGAAAAACAGAATGTATCACGGTTTCCACAAAAATATGAACTGCTTTCAACATTGATAATAATCATACATTTTTCTTGAGCAGCAAATCATCATATTAGAATGATTTCTGAAGGATCATGTGACACTGAAGACTGGAGTAATGATGCTGAAAATTCAGCTTTGATCACAGAAATAAATTACAGTTTACAATATATTTACATAGAAAAATATGGAAGCTTGTTTCTGCCACTAAATAAAAAATAAAAAGATATTTATCTTACAATTCTAACTTTATTTCTCAGAATTGTGATATTTAATCTCGCAATTGAGAGTTATGAAGTCTTGTGAGATATAAAGTCGCAATTCTGACTTTTTTCTTGCAATTGCGAGTTTTTATCACGCAGTTCTGACTTCATATCTCACAATTCTGACTTTTTTTCTCAGAATTGCGAGATATATTCAGAATTGCATGATACAAAATGGCAATTACGTCTTATAGAAAGAAAAAAATTCGCTCACAATTGCACATTAGAACTCGCAATTGCGAGTTTATATCTCACAATTCTGACTTTATAACTCGTAATTCTGACTTTATATCTCACAATTCTGACTTTATAACTCACAATTCTGACTTTATATCTCACAATTTTGACTTTATAACTCGTAATTCTGACTTTATATCTCACAATTCCGACTTTATAACTCACAATTCTGACT